>JADFUC010002283.1:0-115217 GCA_019722365.1 Lithospermum erythrorhizon | reverse complement strand
ATCGTTCAGTTACGTATTGCTGTGAATGTTAGGACTCGTGATGGTAAGTTCATGCCTTAGAAGATGTTTGGCATGTTCATTTTGATGACTAAGAATCGATTTAGATTAAGTCTACTAGGCAAAATTGGTTGAGTTTCGAGAGGTAAAGGTAGAGTGATAAATGTGCGGGGGTTTGAGGTGATTACGAAGGTGTTAAGCGAGGTACATTGTATTTTCTAAAGGTCTACTCCTCTGGATTCTATTTCTTTGTGCATCCTCTGTGTTGATGATGATGATATGACTTAGTTGTGGCGTATGAGACTTGGTATGAGTGAGAGAGGATGCAAGTGCGGCTAGGGACAATCTTCTTAGTATACAAAAGTTGAAAGACTTGGGGTTTTATGAGCATTGTGTCTTTTGAAATTACATACTTTGTCAATTTAAAAGCATTCATCTAGAACAAAATCTATTTGGATTCACATCCTCCGATTATTTAAAATTAAATGAGTTGAATCTTTGGGAGTCACTTGTATTTTCTATCGTTTATTGATCATTATTCGAGGATGACGTTATTTATTATGAAGAGACAAGTGATGCTTTCAAGCGTTCAAGTATTGGAAGACTTTGTTGGAAAATCAAGCGGGGAAGAAGATTGACCCGGCGTGCGATAATGGTCTTGATTCTCTTAGATACGAGTTTGATGGGTTTTTTAAGGACAAAGGGATTTCCTAGGCATCATACGGTTAGGAATATACCCTAGCCCAGAGAATGGTATAGCGAGGCATTGTAAATTAGACACTGTGAGAATGTTTTGGGCGGAGCTTGATCATTTCTTCGATTATCTAATAAACCGTGGTCTCGCGCGGTATTCATCACGAAAACTCCTATAGAATTGTGGTGCAGTAAATGCTGTGATTATACAAGTTTGAAAGTCTTGGTTGCTTACTTATTGCTCGTGTGAATAGGTGTAAGTTAGAACCAAGGAAAAAGAAGGTATATTTGTAGGCCATGGTGATGGTGTGAAATATAATATTTGATGAGAATTTTATGTTTTAGTTCGACCATAAAATCACAATTCTTTAGTATAAGATAGTGTGGGAAGAAAGTAGGCGGAGAGATTATGATGTTAAGTGGTGATGGTAGGTAAAACAACCTCACTTCACAGTCGGATCTAGAAACATCGAGGAAGTTCCGTCCACCTCGGATGTACATCAAAGTATAGCTCTTGATGGCCTAGAAGAGCTAATGATGGAGTACCTCCCTCACAGTATGGTTATGAGGATATGTTGGCCTTTCCTTTGCCGGAGGTTGCGGGGAAGTTGATCTCGTGGTGAAACTTCTTATAGAAGTTGTAATTGATCTTGAGTCAGTCTGATGACATTTATATGGGAGATGAAATGAAATCGCTTTAGAAGAATCGGACTTGGGAGTTGGCTAGAAACCAACGAGAGGAAGAAAGGTGTCAACTTTGCAGAGAGGGTTTCAAGAAGAAAGAAGGGTTATCGCGTTTGAGGGTAAATATAAAAGATAGAGTGGTGCTAGAGGTTTTGATCGAGGAAAGGAGAGGAGGTAGACTTCACAATGAGATATTCTCACTGTAGTTAGACATACTTCTGCTCAGTCTTTGCTTGCTATAGTTGCATATCGAGAACTTGGAACTTGAAGCGGTTAGATGTCGAGGCGACTTTCTTACGGAGAGTTGGATAAGAGGAGGAGATTTATATATTGACGGATGGTTTCGAGGAACCGGAAAGAGGAAGACTATGTTTTGCGGAGTTGAAGAAATCTTTGTATGGTTTGAAATAGTCTCCGGCGGTGGTACAAGAGATTTGATAGTACATGATGGAATAGGGTATTCCAAGAAGTCAATATGATAGTTTGTATATTCGACAAGGTTAGAGATGGTTTCACCCATCTACTTAGTTCTATATGTAGATGATATGTTGATAGGCTGAGTTGATAAATGCGAGATTCAAAGTTGAAGAGGTTTACTTAGTGATGAGTTTTGAAATGAAGGATTTGAGTTACGCAAGAAAATTTTGGGTATGGAGATATATATTAATAGAAATTAGGAGGAGGCTTTCATATCACGTAATAAAGGTTAAATGAGAAGGATTACGTCAGTTGCTATAGTTCTTCCTTAAACCAATTGAAACTCCAAGTTCTTCAAATGCACGTTTGTCTATTGCATTTGCACCTAAATCATCTGCTGAGAAGGTATGCATGGAACACGTACATATGTTAGTGGATTGAAAGTTTGATTTATACTATGATACCATATTTAGGCACGATATTACATGTTAGATGATGAAAAATTTCTTGGGATGATATTTTTTTTAGCAACAATCTGGTATCTGGTTTAGTAAAATAAAACAATGTATCCTTAGCTATCCACTACTAAGGCTGAATATATTGCGGTTGGAAGTAGGTACGCTCGGTGATGTGGATACTGAAGCGGATGATGGCCGATGCAGTGTGAAAGCGAAAAGAACTATGATACTCTATTGTGATAATATGAGTGTAAATCAACATTTCTAAGATTCGGTACAACATAGCGTGAGCAAGCATATTGATATCCGACATCACTTAATTAGGGGAATTGGTTGAGGCTAAGGTAATTTCCGCTTGAACATATCGCATGTAATGATTAGCGGATATTTTTACGAGGCCGTGAGTCTTCAAACAATTTGAGTCCTTGAAGAATTCGACTTTGGGCTTGTGCACTCTTGATTGATCGAGTGCGGGTTAGTATGTAGTGTTTTGAATTTGTAGTTGTAGTCTACCTCTGTAGTACTAGTTCTGCGTGGATCAGTTGTGATGTGAACTTGTGGTGCTATAGTATTTGCTTTAGTTTGATTCTGAGTTACCAGGCATTATTCTTCTTCTTAATGTTTTTCTTATCTCGATGTGCTATGTTAGGTAGAGTTGATTTAACAAATTTTATCAAAATAGGGTTATTGGTGCAATTCTATATTAGCTAAGTTGTTTATTTGACGAATCTTGTACACACCAAATGTTATTGAGAATTACGATATGATGGGTGGACTGTTAAGTAGCCATGGGTGTCTGGGCCTTTTTAGGGTTTTGTTGATTGAAAAGATCGTAATGGAGATTATGGAGATGTCGTGGATTTATTCAAGCGACTTGATAAATATAATTAGCATTTTGCTATGAATCGTGTGGAGATCATATTATTTTGAATTGATTATTTATGGAATGAATTAATATCTTAGAGATAATATATGATGGACAAAACATAATACTTGATTGAAGATTTCTTCTCGAAGACCAAGTCGAGTTGTGCCTTATTCGAAGGCTATATAATGAAGACCTTGGAGAGTTTGAAGGGTGTGGAAAATACGGAAAGCGTGGAAATGTGATGCCGTGGCTTGACGCCCGTACCGGCGGTCGGCGTCGGGCGTACTTACCCGACGCTAAATTAAACCTGACGCCATCTTGTTACCCCGAGCTTAAACAACTTGGCCCGTTTTGATCGGGGCCTACCCGGCCTCATACCGACAAGTAATTTTTTTATTTTCTTTTTTATTTATTTTAACGGACATGACCGGCGCCTATCTTTTTATTCATTTATTTATTTATTTTAAACCGGCTTAGCCCCGATCTTTCTATATTTTTATTTTTTTAAACCCGGCCAAACCGGCATATCAATAGTAATTTTTATTTTTTATTTTTTGTACGATACATGGGCGCGAGCCAGCCTTTGCTTTATTCATAAAACCGATGCTCGCGAGGTAACGGCCTTGGCAGTAAACATGGTGGCCGGCGTGGCTCGATGAGACGGCCTTCTAGTAATTTTTTTAAAATTAATGCGGCCGAGTACTGCGATAGTGCGAGAAACCGAGTACAAATACGCAAAAGCGAGATTGCCTGAAACAATAATAATAACGCCGCGCAAACATTAAGCTTATTAACCAGCACAAACATAGCACACGCATTAAGCATTAACACAAACATAAGCATTAACACAATACAAACATAACACAACGAAACATAAACATAACAACACAAATATTGAAGAATATTAAAATTACCTCTTTTTGAATTTCTACATAACAAACTTAAAAACAAAAATTAGAGGCAAATCACAAAAAAACAAAAGATGGATTAAATGATAATAATAAAAAATGAAATGTATAGTATGAGACAATGATAATAATTATCTCTTTGAATTTTCTTACAAAGTGCAAAATAAGAGGTTAAATATAATGATAAAATTAAACATAAAAATAAAATTAGAGAAAATTATAACAAACGAAATAGATTAAATAATAATAATAAAAATAGAAATATATAATATGAGACAATGATAATAATCACCTCTTTGAATTTACACAAAATTAAGCAAAAAAACTATATTAAAATGTATTAGAAGTGTGTGGGGTTTAGAATGTATTAAAAGTGTGAAAATGTGATTAGAAGCATTTATATAGAGAAGGTAGTTGGCAAATAAAGCAATGGCCGGCAAGCGAAGCGGACCCGACATTGGAAATAAAATATTTGAATTTAGCGCATTTAGAATTAAGCGGGAAACTTAAAATTTTAAACGAAGCGTGACGAGGCCAACCCGACATGTTTTGAAAAAAATTAATTTACTTAAACGGCCTTGAACCGACGGTTAACCGGCGAACATTAGTGCGTCGATAAAAAAAAACATCTGATTTTAAGTATCATGACCTGCAATCATACAAAATAAAAACATCAATTCAAAATGGAAACACAACAAAAGACAAAACAAGCACACTACATTTTGCAACATTATCGAGTTTTAATACAAACTTGTTAATGATTACATGAAAAAACTTGAAAATAAAAATATTAGACTCTAATTGTCTTAGAGGTAAATCGCTGTGTGTTCCCAAAATAGCCTTCCTCACGAGTTGTCATTGTTATCAGGGTAGTCCTACTCGTAATCTAAAACATCACTATCATTGTGTCCCAGATCATTCTCCTCGTCTTCAACAATAACAAAACCCCCTCTTGGATGATGTCGACATCGTTTGATGGATCGTGAAGCCGTGAGTTATTCTTCTTGAAAGATCTGTTGAGTATTTAAAGCCCGATCGTCAACGTTTTGCATATGGGTCCAATCAACAAACTATAAGCATATGTTTCATTACAACACACCACTTTAGCATACTGCGTAGGGGCGTAAGCATTAGATAGTATACTTGTTATGCTGTTATCTTTAGGATAAAAGGTTCATCTTTCTACTTTTGTGTTTGATTTGAACCGTTTTCCATTTTGCGGATGCTCTAGTTGCTAGTGTCAAGCAATAACACTTGAAGGCTACAACTTTGTCACGCGTATGGCCATGCTGACAATTCCCAAATCTCTCTATGTTCCTTAATAATCAACATAATTAAATGCTTTGTAGCAGAGACACTTTTGTATGAGCTTATTGTGTCTTTCTTTGTTACCGATACTTTGTCTATTAATAAGTAGTAGCCATTGATATAATAGCGCATCTTAGTTCATTTGAAGGCAGACACTTGAAAGTGTCCTTGAGTCATTTGTCTCCATATTATTTGAATAGTTTTGAAACCATGTCGCGACATTTTCTTCACGTCGTGATTTATTTAATTTCTCAGTATTTCGGGCTAAAACTCTTAAACCGTCACTTGGTATATGCGACACCAAGTTATTTGTTTTTGGTTAACTATTATAATTATATACAATTCTTTTATTTGAACATTAAATATACACTTACTAAAAGAAATTCTGTATAGAATTATTGCACAAAATATATTTTACGGGCGGTGTTATATTGCTTTTAGTCATGATATATCGATGTTTCACTATTGATATATATTAGGTATGACTTACTAGTAAAGTAGTTGAATCTTAAGTTCGTTTGTTACATCTAAATGCCTCAGGGAATGATTTAAGTCGGTTTCAATTCCTTGAATTTTGACTTGAACAAAAATTTCAAACCTTTTTCACCAAGTATACTCATATTAACCCTTAAACAAATGCCTTTTGTGTACCCATTTTCTTGATCCTCCCAAAAACCTACAAACTTTATAAGATTAGTTCAAATAATAAAACATATAAACCAATATTAACATATACTAATAAGTAAATATACAGCTCGAATGGGTACAACCATGCTTTCTTGGGACCTCATTTGATAGCCATAAAACCAATGTATTGGTAGGTACTCATCAAAGATCTTTGGTGAACTCATGATGTCGTTTTACAAATTATCTCAACAATATTCGCCCGAACTCCTCACGCGTTCTACATTAAGTTATTCAGAAATGTCACGAAAAAGCACTTGCTACATTAACGTTTCCACACATGCTCGATCGGCGTTTATGATTGAGCATGATTGGGAGCATTTTCTTAATTACATTACTATTATTTGGGTGTTGAGTAGTTGGTTGTTGAAATTCCTCTCATTATCTTTAATTGAAATCGTGGGTTAGGTAGCTCTTTAAGAGCATTAACTATAATTTTTATACCTCGGTATAAGGCGTTGTTTATCAAACTTTATACTTCGGTATAGGTGTGGGTTACCAGCTTTATACCTACGGTATAAGAGCATTGTTTATAGGCTTTATACTTAGGTATAGTTGCTCGACTTTATACCGGTATAAGGCGTTGGTTGCTCAACTTTATACTTGATTATAAGGCGTTGGTTATAAACTTGCCCGGTAGGCGTTGTTTATCCGCTCTACATGGTTCGGTATGAGATTGGTTATCAAACTTTATACTTTGTTATAAGAGGCACATTGTAGATTATTGAGTTGGAGCTTATGTGCATCGAGTTAGAATCCGGATGGTGTCCCAGTTGATAGTGATTGATGACTAGAGTATAGTTTTTGTTGGGTCTAAATTTGTAATTTCATGTGGTTTGGTGTGATTTTTATTCGGTGAGTTGTATTCATTATTGAGGACCCTATTCTATGTTATGCCATATGATGTATGAGAAATTTTCTTTGTAAGTAAATATGGCTGGCTTGGTAGTCCTGTTATATCTATATATATACTGGCATTTGACTCCTATGTTAATTTGTTGTGTAAGTAGTATTAATGGTTAGAGTTGCAGTGTTAAGTTTCACTAAGCTTGGTAAGCTTACACACCCCTTTTCGCTTTGGCGGCATTTCATTTGTGCCCACGAGGTTAGCCAGGCAATTTAGTTAGACGGGAGAGGCCCCATTGGAGGACATTCCGAGTGGCTAGGTGAGCGTCGGGTGGCGGAGGATCCTCAAGTCTGATTTGATAGGTGGTTTGGTGTTGTACTATTTTTGAAACTTTGCCTTCGGCGTATTTTGTATTACGATTACAGTATTTATTCTCCGTTGCTTAGCCTTGCCGGCATTGCATGCACTGGGATATGTTTTGTATATATATAAAAGTTGAATTAGATGCTCAGCAGGATAGATTATAAATTTATTACTTGTTTGAAAAGTTTAATTATGTCATTTTTATGAGCGAGTTGTGTTCTAAGCCGAGTTATCCTTGACTCTGGTGTTCCAGTTATAATGATTCTCACCTCGGGCGGCCCGACTTTAGGCGGGTAGATACTCTGAGGAAGTAATTTCTTCCTGATAATATGTATATAAATGACTTTTTAGGTCCACGAAGTTCACATTTCTTTTTATCTCATAATCATTGGGCGTATCCATCGGGTAATTTCAAACTATTTAATCATTTCTGAACTCTTTTACATTTGCGATATTCTTGATACATACAAAGCTTTGGTTTAAGCTCTCTTTACCATACGTCCTGCGTGTGTAGGCGTGTACATTAGTCACCAGGGAAGCAATCCTTGCACCCGTTCATTGTCTTTTATTTTAACATCCACAACAATGTGTATTCCGTTTCGCATTGTTCTTCTCATATTGATGTTGTAACCGATTTTGTTTGTCGACGATAACTAAAATACCATAATATACTCTTCTTGCGCGATTGCTCAACGTTATACCCCGGACTATTGTGTTCATACTTCTGCCCAAAGATATCGAGGATCCAACATAGATGAGATTATATACCTCGATTTCATTAAGTAAGCTTTTGTTGCGATCGGACCACGATTCGTCCACCCATGAAGGCATTTCTCCATACATGGGACAATTTCATCTCTGTGTACTCGACTAGATAAAGATGCCGTATGTAGAAAAATGGATTAATAAATCATCAATGTGCCGTATTTGAAATTCTATTCCCTAGACTCATCGAATGTCTGGAAACGATACCTGACTCCTTCCAACTTTCGTGATCAGCAGTGGAAAAACATCTATCTGTCCTTGGGGTTTTGGTCAGTGTCGAAGATAAGAACATATAACTCCTTGCGCAATCGGTGGTAAATTATATACACAAATGATAAGCTGGCCAACAAGAATATTGGCCAAACTTGCC
Source organism: Lithospermum erythrorhizon (assembly GCA_019722365.1). Classification (NCBI taxonomy): domain Eukaryota; kingdom Viridiplantae; phylum Streptophyta; class Magnoliopsida; order Boraginales; family Boraginaceae; genus Lithospermum; species Lithospermum erythrorhizon. The sequence goes on along the minus strand of JADFUC010002283.1, from coordinate 106,855 downwards.
AAAAGAGCTAAAACCGTCGGAACCTGAGCCGATGCAAACATTTTCTTGGGTACCGGCCAAAATCTGAATATGATGAAGTGTTTCCACGATCGCCATCACGGATGTGTCGCCGTCATTTAATAAGATGATAGTGCCATGTCGTAATAGATTTGGCGTCTTCCTTGACATATACAATCGTTGAAGTAGAGGGCTAATAGTAAGTAACCATTAAAACCTTTCTTGGACTTTAGTTTCGTTGCCCAATCCTTAACTTTCCTCGTATCTATTTTCTCTAGAAAGCAGAAAGAAAGCATTTACTCAGCAGTTCGTCCTCTTTGTAAAAAGCAACATACAATTATTCACATGCATTTATTTTTGTTTAGGCAGAGCAAAGGAGGAATCAATAATCTTTTGCCTCGCCAGAAATCATCAGATTTCTCCACTTATTAGAGTCTTTATTTTGATTAAAAGAAATCATAATTGGACATACTCTTGCGATATTTGCGGCTCAGACTTTAGGCTAACCAATGAAATCGTCATTGATAACTTCGTAAATTCGGTGCAGCTATCCATGAGGCTGAGTTTATAGCCCCCGTATGCTCTAGGCCCGTGCGTTGGGTCTTCTCTAATCTCGATACGCTTACTATTAGAGGAACTTCTAGTTAGTCTTATGCTGCATTTTTGACGGAGTTTAACCATCTTCAACCAAATTCATATATTCGGTCCTAAAGCATTAGAAGAAGATGGCCTTCCTCATTTCCATGTAAACATGTAGGAACATAATAATCCTGCATAAGCAGTACTCTCGAGAGTAATATCCTTCCACAAAGCCATTAGATATCAAATGTTGCTCTATTTGACTAATATCAAACACTTTTCATTTTACACCTCTTACGGACATCCCAATCATTTCCAACCCGATCCTTTTGACAAGCATGGCGTTTGCAACCTGAAAAATTTCACTAACCGTATAGATATTCACCATTCATGTATCCATTGAAGATGTGATTAGCACATCGAAGCGTCTTGGACATTTCCCCTAAAGACAACGTATATTAAAATTATAAACATTGTATATAATCAACTAAAGACAACATATTGAAAATTATAAACATTTTATATAATCGACTAAAGAGAACATATTGAAAATTATAAATATTGTATATAATCAACTAAAGACAACATATATTGAAAATTGCCTTAACCTGAATTTACGCCTTGCATAGATTATCAATTAAAGAGTCAAATACGATAACGTCATGTAACCACAGATTTTGAATAGGTTAAAACCTTCAATTTTAGGGTTTTGTGGCAGTATTTTTTGGTTTTGAAAATGGGGAGTGTATTTGTGTTTTAAAAGGAAGTATTATGATCTGCCTTATCTTGTTTATGAAAACACGCTCATTAGCGTCGAATTAGTGCCGAGTAGGCGTCGGTGCCATAATTATAGATACTAACCGGACATGTAACTAATGCACAGTAATTTATCCTTGATTTAAACAACACATTGTTCAATGAGAATACAATTTAATATAAGCTTTAACACAATATATAGTTCAACCACAATCTTTATTCAAACGATAACATACATCCAAAATGCTACTTAAAACACAATAGTTCAACAACATTCAAACAAAATGTATACTTAAAATGGATTCGACAACAATTTTTTAATGTGCCAAAACAACATAAAATTAATCTCGGATCCTCGTTGGTTTGATGACTATTTTCTCGAATAGTGTCATGCTCCGAACACGGCGGTATTGTTGTGACTACGATCAAGATCAACCTCGAACACCATCATATCGGCTAAACCTGGCGATGATCTATGACAAAATCATATATCCGTGTGAATACGGCCCTCTTGATGTCCTTGATATTTGTCCGTCTTGTGACCGTCGAAATTGAGAATCTCCCATCATTCTCAATCGACAAGAGGTATTGTTAATGAAGTAATACATAAAATTAATAAAATAAAACTTCAAAATTACTAACGAAGATTAACAAGCGGTTTAGTGCGAATCTTGATATTAGGAGTATGAAATGTCCATGGCTATAAGCGGCGATAACCAATTGTTTTTGTGAATGACATACATAGTCATAAATTGAATTAATATCATAATTGAATTAATAACAATCATTACCATAATTAACATAATTGAAATACCACAATTAACATAATTCAAATACAAACCTTAAAGCTTAGTGGATTCGGGGAGGAGGAGGATTTTTAATTTTTGGGGCTCGGGTTGTAGTGAAATTTCGACATTATATAGGCATTAGGCGTCGGTGGAAGCGTCGATTAAGTGTCGGTACATTTAATAGCAGCGAAAATTAGAGACTCACAGAAGCGCGAATAACCTAAAATATATAAAATTGGATTTAATTCAAATTTAATTATTCAACATATAATAAATATCATTTCTTGTTAATTATAATTGTAATTAATTATTATAAACACTAAAAACATATAAAATTATTCATGATCGATACTATGCGATATATTATATATAAATGGGTCAGTTATAATTTGTCGGCGACTATGATGCACAATGGTTATAAACATATTCACTGATTATTGTTCATATTACTTTATTATATCAGTTAGAAAATCATTAAAAAGGGAATAAATGTATTTTTGATTATAAATCGTATTTGACCCGATGCTAATAACCCTAAAATCCAAAAAAATGAATTTTAATTATTCCATATATAAAAAAATATGAGTTTTAGATAACTATAATTATAAATAAATAAATTATTACAAACGCTAAAGATAAAAAAATATTATAAAATATTCACGATGCGATATTACTAATCACGATATATGAAATATATATAAAAGCATTCATTTATAATTCAATTTACGATCATGATGCAGAAAATGGATTTATAACTATTGGAATTATAACGTTTAATCGATACAATGATTATTGTACATATTGCCTTTATTATATCATTTATAAATTCATTAAAAAAAAAGCATTTTATTGCTTTCATAACCATGAATTTTATGGTTTTAAAACAAACGCAACAAAATATAAAAATAATATGAAGATTCATAAAACAACTAATATTCATAAAACCATTATCTATGACAATATTCAAAACAACTAATATTCATAAAACCATTATCTATGACAACAAAACAAGCCCAATTGTTGAAGCATAAACAACTAAGAAGGATGGGTGGGGAAATTTGAGTATCGAGATAGGGAGGTGGAGGATGCTCATACAGAGTCATAATTTGGTGAGGTGGGATAGTGAAGTCTAGTCATGATGCTTTAAAGGCGCAAATACGCTTTCACGTGACACCCGATAGGCTGCGTGACAACTGCAGACGGGATGGAGATTGCGATGAAGTAGCCCCTACTGCGCTCCCCACGTAGGCACAGAACATATTCATCATGTTGGCCAATTGGCCCCTTGACCACCATCATCTCTTCTGCGCCTCCTGCAATTTCTTTGCTCGAGCATCTTGTTGTGCGCCTCCTACATGCTTTTCGTTGTAGATCTCTGCCAGTAACGTTAGTGAAGCGTGCATGCGAGAAGGACTAGCATCCGTCGGCAGCTCGGCAAATGAAGTATTATCGGCTCTAGTATCGGCCTTTCCCGATCCCTTATTATTTGGCTTTGTCTGCGTCATGGCGCGTCTTGTCGCGGGCACATGAGGTCTCGTCCTCCCGTATTGCTTTCATGGAACAAAATCGGAATACTCCTCTACGAAAGTTATAGAAACATACAAATGGATGCTTATATGTAATTAGAAATAGATTATTACCTTATAAATAATAGAAACTTACATAAGCCTTCTCCAGATTCGCATTATAGAACTCTCCTTCCGGTTCATCCGTCGTCTTGTCTTTCTTCTTGTTAAGACCAAGAAGAATATTCAGAGCCGAATGAGTCTTCCCAATCCTTCTCTCCTGAAACACAATTAAATACACAGTTAAAAATGAAACACAATTAAAACCAAGAAGAACTCTCTCGAGAATACTTGTGCCTTGGCTTCCATCCCAGCCCTTGCCCAGGCTTCATGCGACTCTGTCGCTGCGTGGCTATGAGCCTCACGATCTCACTGGCGCGATGCACCATGTGCTCCCAGCTGCTAGATCCACAGATCGATAGGAGCCACGGCGTCGAGCAATGCGGCATCGTCGACACCGTTATCCGCCCAGCCTTGGCTTTTCCGCCCGTTAGCGAGTCGCGCGTAGGGGTGTCAGCTACTGGAATCGATTGACCTGATTCTTCCAATCAAGCGAATTCCAATTAACAACAATTCAATCTACATTCATTCCAATTTAATTGTAACTTTCGAAATCAATTCAATTCAAGCCAAAATCAAATCCAATTCAATCTCTATTCAATTCAATTTCAATTCAATTTGATTTCAATTATATATACACAATTCAATTATCAAAATTAAACGATCCAAATTCAATTCAACAATTCGAATTTAACAATTGCAATTCCATTCTAATACCAAGTTCAATTCAATCACAATTAACTGACTTAAATTCTAATTCAATTCAATCAATTCAATTCTAATTCAATTACAACTAATAAAACCGAATTAAAAACTAATCAATTCAATTCAATTTATGATAGCAATTCGACAATTGAGCAATATAGTCGAATTAAACAGTAATTAAAAATAAGATTACACAATTAATTAAAATCATAATTAAACAAATACAAAAAATAATTATATAAACAGTTACTCGATAATTGCGAATTAATACCAACAAAAGCGAAAAAAAGAAGAAAAAAAAGGGAAACTTGAATTACACAATTAATTAAAAATGAATTAAAATCATAATTAAATAAATATAACAATTACTCAATAATTACGAATTAAAAACCAACAAAAAAATCGAAAAACACGAAAAAGGTGGAAAAAGCTTGACTTTACCTTGATTTTTTAGAGGCGTAGGGCGTGGGTGGGCGTCGATTTGGAGAGGGATTGTCGTCGGGGAATGAGTTGGCGTCGTGAAGGGTGGTGTCGAAGGGGGGAGTGGCTTGGGGCGGCGTCGAGGGAGGGGGTTAATTAAAGCTTTTGCAGAAAATAAATGACAATGAAGGGGGTGTCACGAGGGGGTGGCATAGGGTGTTTTATTTATATGCAGACATCCGATGTCGGGTTAGCGTCGGTATATATTTTCTTATTTTTTTTCATGATGTAATACCCGACGCTAAACCGATTCCACACTGACGCGATATTTGGGCCAAACCAGTATAACCGGGCTTGTCAAAGCCCGACATAAAAAACCGTCGGGTTTTTCATCCGACACATTAGGTACGTTTTCTAGTAGTGTCTTGAGTTGAAGTCGTATTATTCTCATTAGCGTGTTAGATTTTTTGTACAAGTGTAAGCTCTTAGTGTCTATTGTATGTGTTTCGACCCTTGTAATATCAATTTTGTGAAGTGTTAAACAATTGTTTTACTGTGTCAAAGATTGGGAGAGTATTTTGAGTGAAAGTGAGGAGAGCTCATATTCAGGAGGAGTCTGGATAAAAAGTGTAGGATTGAGTGAATCAAGATATCAAAATGAGGAGAATTCATTTAAGGCACCAGGTTGTAAATCTTTTCTCATAATAAATTCTTTAAATTTGACAGTTGCCCTCAAACCTAGGTGCACATTGCACCGGGCTTCTATATCATATTCTTTACTTTTAAAGTTATTTTATATTTCTGTTTTTGCAATCTGAGAAGCCAAGTGCTATAGCCCAATGACTATCATTTGATAGGTTAATCTGATTACACGCCCTTTCAACAAAATAGTTACTGGCTTATTCAAAAATACATAACCGGCAGAAAGTAGACCACAAACCAATGATAACTAGTTAAACTCATCCAAAGATCTCACAACAATAATAATAATATTATTATGCAGTGATGCATTCACTTATGCTAACGCATTCACGCAACAAAAGAAATATACTACTAATAGAAGTAAGGTCTTCCATATGAATTATTATCCAGCGATATATTTATATCTTCCCATCATGAATTTTTTCCTCATCAATCACAACCTTCAAGTGTTGTATATGTTTCATTTCATCGATGGATTCCACGACTTTGTGTTCTTGGTGAAGATTTTCTCTTTTATTAACATTAGCACTTTCCATATCCCACTTCTGAGGTTCTTTCATTGTTCCCCTTTTCATATACTTGCAATACAACATAAGCTGGAGAATGCCCAAAGGACTCCCAATGCAATTAGGAGACTGCCAAAAAAAAAATGTAAAAACGGCGCCATGGTGCAATTAGTTGGCAAGAATCTCTAATATCACATCAACTGTGCATATATATTTGCACAATACCAAAAACAGGCATCTTCTTCTGTTCCAATGTCTTAACCAGAAACATATATTGAACAAAAAGTGTCAGCATTATTTGGAGGGTATATTCGATTGTTGAAACTTCAAGACAATTATACTAACTTTATAATAGTTATATATTGATCCCATTAAATTATCATAAATCAAATTTTCAAATAATTCCATACCTCTGATCTCTAATATAATGTTCATGTATATTAGTCATTGAATCTCAATTTAAATTATTAATCAAGTTTTACAATTAAAAATTATTGTTATATTAAAAATTGACGTACATTTCATAAAGAGAAAAGGTGTTCCAAATTGGAGAGCCTACAAATTAAAATTGCACTAACCGCAAGGAATATATCATGGCTAAGAAATCCATACACCATCCACAATGAGCTTGAAAGGAAAGAGAAGAGCGACAAGGAGAATGGCATAAACTTAACGCTCTTGGTTTGTATCACTTGTTTCTGCAAATTAGACATAACTAATAGATGAGGTACATACGAGTAGTAATAATCTAATCATTTCAACTGAATTTTCTATGTAAAATATTTCTAGTCCTACGTATGTATTAAAATTGAATTTCTTCGGGATCTCAGATAGAAATTAAAAACTCACCATAACAATTAGCGGAGAGCCATACATTGAGACAGAGGCTACTAGGCCAATACTGCCTACAAATACCTTGCGATGGCGGTGATCGTGAAGTGCAAAGGTTGATATCATCGTCATGGCACAAATTGTTATTATAACGGGTACTATCAATATAGCAACCTTTTTCTGGGAAAAAATTTATGCAATACGTCAATACTAGAATGGAAGTGCTAACATTATTAATGTGCCATCAAATGAATTTTACTCCATATTTAATACTCCGTATATATATAGTACTTTGTGTTATTTCCTATGATTTTGTAATGCCATATTCACCATCAATACCTACCAGTCCTACCTATAAGTAGAGGTTATAGAGGGAGTGATGGACTTGTCTATTTGATCCCGGAAAACTATCATCAAGTTATTTATTACACATTGATCCACGAAAGAGATTGTTGTAATTTAGTGAAAAATTGCACTAGAGTCCTCAGATGGGCAAGGAGGTTAATCTCATAAAGGTGATGAGACGCTATTGTTCTCCACTTCAAAGTCAAATTTGCTATATTTATTAGCATAACTTTTGGGGTAGTGCAACGGTAGAAAGTTATGATACTATTATGAGATTCTTCTATTAAGTTTTTTAAAGTATTTATTTTACAATTTTATAATTTTTATATGTTATTTAGTTATTTTTAAAATTTTCTTTAGGCCAAATTATAAAGCCTATATATATATATATATATTATTATACTTTAAATTCTTATGTTATTACATTATAAAATATCTTGTATCTTAAAATATTTGATGATATATTTCGAGTATAAAAGTATAAATGTATTTTAATGATCTTGTTAGCATATTTTTAGTGTAAGTATGCATGTCTTAAAAGAGCACATTCTATTAAAATTATTAATAAAAAAGTAACCGTTCTCAGTGCAACTTCACTTTTCCTCCCAAACCTAAATTGATTTGTGATTGAACACCGTCCAATATTTGATTATCTCAATGAATATTTAATACCCATATAATAATGTTATTATTCTTGTCCCTGAAATTTGTTTTACTCACTTTCTATATATTTCTGTTTAGAAAGTTATTATAATGTTCATGACATTGACATGATTAAGAATAATTGCTTACCCTTCCAGCAGAAGTAGCATAATTAAAGAAAATGGAAATGAAAGAGATCTCGAAAAGTATCCCAATGCTATTTATAGCCACCAGAAGGAAGTTTTCCCACCCCAAGCTTACAATTGGCAAACCGTACCAAGTGTATAAAGAAGAGTTATACAGTGCCAGGATGTATGGCACACAAGAATACCCATCACTGCTTTTCTTCTTAACCACCTTCACAAATGTTAATCTGCAAATAATTCAATAAAAAAAAATAGAACTTTGTGAATGTTGGATGTTATATCCCTTCACAGTAATTTTACTGGTTTAACTTCACTTAGCTTAGCTTGCCCCATGTGTTATCATTTAAAACTTGCTACTTAATTCTGGACATCCAATAAAACTATTGTTGGAACACAGTGCATGTGTTATTTGATATTATTAGTTAACACCAATATAAGAAAACATGGGTTTCGTTTACATTGGATAAGAAGTAAGAAAGGGAAAAAATAGAAACTAGTAAAAAAATTGTACGCCTTTGTGGATTTTCAGGCGTTATAAAGACTAACATAGTAGATGCTTTTGTAAAGCCAGTATCCGTTATGAATAAAAGATGTACATTTTTATGAACAAATACTGATTACATTTCTTTAGTATTGAAAAACATCATTTATTATAAAAATCAAACCACCATGGATATCCCTCAATCACCCGAGGACAAAATCAAGAAAAAGCTAAGGGAGATCTTTTGATTTGGTTATGGATGCTAATTAACCACTTAGCTTACATTTTTAAAATAACAAGGGGCAAGCTAGCCATAAGTAGCCATTTAAAAAATTCATTCTTAGGGTTAATTGTAATTTAAGGATGAGCTAGTGGTAATTACATAGGTGCAACATAAAGCAACAATGAAGCCACATCCGCTGCCAAAAAAGAAGACAAAAACGTTAATGTATATGGTCATATGCTTAAATGATGATGCTTTATGTACTTGGTTCATATGTAGAGTAGGTGGAACCAAAAAAAGACAATTTAAGGGGTAGAAAACAGAGCATATATACCCATCAAACCTACGGCCAAACGCAAGTTAAATTCCATATTGTTAATCGGTTTGCTAAAATGGCAAATTAAGTAAAAGAAGAATGAAGAGCTCTAGCTACTTAGCATACAGGAAAATGCATGAGAGCTCTAGCTAACAAATAAATGCTAGATGTTCTGTTGCACCTTAACTGTTTTAGCTTCCTAATAAAGAAACATAAAGAATATGATGAGACATCAAAGTCACCATTGTAAAATGCAAGAAATGCTAAGCGCCCTAAACCTACACCCCACCGACACCATAAGCTCTGTTTGGCCAGGCCAGATGACCTGACGCCTAATCTACACTAAATTTCATACCCACACGAAACCTGTATCACATGGAGATAGTTAATAAGCCTGCTCAGTTCGGCTGACTCAACCACAATCATCAAAACATTAATTTTTCGATTTATTTTATTATCGCACCTTACCTACTTTATTTAATTAATTTTATTTTATTTATTTTATTACCGACACCCTACCGATACTTTATTTAATTGATGTTATTTTATTAATGACACCCTAATACCGACACCACATAATTTATAGTATCGGCTACTATTTTGAGAAGATCACACAAACCAACACCACATATACAAAAACCGACGCTACCCACACAACCCTGCAATTAAAAATTATGCAAAATGAAGTACTATGGTAAACCAGTCAAGAAAATTCACAATAATACCCAAAAAACAGGGCAAACAACATACAAAAAACATCAAAAACAATATAAACATCAAACAAAAATATCAACAACATAAATATCAAACAAAAATAATAACACAAAATACTATCTAAAAAAACACATCAAATGTAAATACATTAACACAAACAACAAAAATCATCAACATAAACATCAAAATTACCACGCTTCTTGATAATTTTTCCACAATAAAAACGAACGTAACAAACATTATTAATAAGATAAAAATTAGATAGACATTATAAAAAATCTAAATGTAAACAAAATTAAATAAAATAATTAGATAGACACATAAATGTAACAAAATAATATTCTCAAACAATTTTTCCATTAAATGAAACAATATAAGAAGGTTAAGAGATAATAAATAATTAGATATCAAATAAAATAATTACCTCAAATTCATTTATAAAAGAACAATATAAAGAAGCTAGTAGCCATTATTATAAAATTAAACAAAATAATAAGTGCAAATTATAATTCAGGTTGAAATTGTAAAATTAAAATGTAAAAAAGAGAGCGATTATGTGATTAAGTGTTTATATAATGAAGCGGAAATCGAAATAAATTTTAATGACCGACGCCAATCGGCTCATACATACAAAAAGGATTAAAATTTCCTCACATTTTATTTTAGTCGAATCAGAATTTGGGGACCGACGCTACCCGACACTATACACCAGCTTGAATAATGTAAAAGCACGCATCAACACGGATCGACACCTAACCGACACCATCTCTTCCGTATAAACGCCACAATTGGATTATTATTTTATCTCACAAACACACTAACATTCAATAGCCCTAATAATAGCAAGTAACGAACAACGTATCACTTCACACCATTATCATATACTTGTTCTAAATACAAACACTTATCAAACTATATAACTCTCGAAAACAAATAGTATTTCTTCAAAATTTTGCAACCTGAAATGAATATCGGTAGTGCTTTACTAATATCGACATTACACGAAAAACTTGAAAATAAAACATCGATCCTAATTCTTCCTCAGGCTTTACTCAGTATCAAATTTCTTCTATCCCAGTCTTAATCATGGTCCGACGCATCTGGAAGATCACTATCGTCAGGTTCAAAGAATGAATATCCCTTCGCAGAACGATCTCAACATCGCCGATGATCCACAAGAACAAAGCGGCATTTTGCTCCTCTCAAAGATATCTTCACACATCATTTATTTTGCATATGAGTCCAATCAACTAAAGTTTAGCATTCGTTTTCATTGCAACACACACCACTGCTGAAAATTTCACTCGCCGAGACGTAGAATAAGATAGTATACTTGTCAGGTCATGATACTAGGATACAGTGATCAACTTAGAGGCTCGTTGCTTCAGGTTTGATTGAACTAATATTCCGCTCGATGCATTTGCATCCACCTACTGTTTCAAACCAATAACACTGGGCAAGAAAGTACAACTTTATATTCATGTAAGTAGTCAGACACACCCCAAATCTCTTCTGCATGACCCCATAATAACCTAACATGGTCATCAATACCTAGAATAGAACCTTTTTACCACCACACCTGGCTATCGTATACCTTTGTTACGATCACACCCCCGCTAATGCCAAAGTAGTACCCATTGACGAATAGCCCCTTGCATCGCTTAATTTCAGTATCTTAATTCACACACTAAAGTTGTCCCGGTGCCAGAAAACATATATTATTCAGACGGTTATGTAAACCATTTATCGAATTTGCTCATCGCCATTTATTTGTTCCTCCGGCCAAACGCAACTCTTCAGCAATCAAACTATGGTACATCCCGGGATATAAGTTGTTATTTGTTTAGTTAACTGTCATTAAATATACAAATTCATTTTTTTATTGAACATTAACACCACTAACGACTCTGCATTTCAAAGTTAAGCAGTAATAAAATATAATGATGTATCTGGCAGACACTGCTGGAATGTCGACATGTTTCACTTCAAACGTGTCTGCCTGGGTAACGAAACACCAAGTAGACGCGTTTCTCCCAGCTCATTTGGTACATCGCGCCCCAGACAATTCTGAGTCGGTTTCACCTCTTCCTCGAAGTACACGATCGGTTTGAAACCTTCTTGACTAAATAATGCCGCAGATATCAATCTTCAGGTTTTGTCTTAGCATTTTCTTCAATCCCCTCAAGAAGAAACACGTAGTAAGGGTTAGTTAAATAATTAGATAGATAACCAACAATCAACATATATATTGACAAAGTCAAATACCACGACTCAAACGGGTACATCCATCTATACTTCAAGTACATGACCTCCACAGCTTCATAAGGCAAATGTATTTGGTAGGTGCTCCATCACATCAAAGAATGTCAGCGGGAATATTGTTCCATTTTGCAAATTATCTCTAATACATGCGAGCGCTCCTCCATGCATCCTACATTAAGAGTCATTAGTGTCGCGGAAGAAAAACACCACTCGTTACGGTTTCCCATAATATCGGCAAAGATACGCACGTAAGCCCTCATGTGAAGTACTTTCTACACAATAATATGCACACGGATTCTTTCAAATCATTAAGTTCACATTTCGAAAGCACATCTCAAATGTTTGTCAAGTATCCATCGTGTAATTGAGGCGTGCTAACCAACCTCCTAAACTCTTTCATGATTCTCATTTCTCCACGAATCTCACGCATATGCACCGAATGAAGCTTCGTCAACCCTGCACTGCCATTATCTTTCGCTTTTCCCGAAACATCCACCACAAAGGCGAATAGGTTCTACCATCAGGTTCTTCAGATGCACGAAGCCGATGTCAGGTCTGTCCGGGTCTGCTTGTGTAGACCAATAACCTCAACCTGCACATATACCCTCTGGGCAGACCACAATCGTGCACAAACATTCACCTGGCGCCTATGTCTCAGAGGTTCCGCCTTGCCCAAACACGTCGTGATCCAATAAAGATACGTAGATTATATATCTGCATCAAGAAGTTTTCCCGCTGCACCGACAAGTTCGCCCCGACAAATGTATTTCGCAACATCCCAACGATGTCCCACTTGTAAGAAAAGGACGGTGACAATCAAACCTTGAAAATTTCCCGACCTCTCAGAGTTGAAAAGCTTTATTCCATACAATACGACAAGCACCTTACCTACGTATGCTTCAACCGATAACAGAAAATCACTAATCAGTTCACATCAAAGCAACCCGCAGATTGCTGGGAATTACCCTCAGATGCACGATCGTCTCGACACACCAAGATGCCAATTCCTTCAACTCATCAACTAAGGGTTTAATAAAAATACCTATATCTCCCCGCGATTTTTAGGTCCGTATAATCGTGAGCGTTAACGAGCATGGTGTGTGTTCGCATCAATATATAAATATACTAGTCGCTACGTGAATGATTTCGAGAGAAATCGTAAATTTCAAGTTGAATAGTTAGACATACAACTAACGGGTCGTCAGTAAGTATATATTTAGGTATTTAAGATTTTAAAGTTGTAATCGAACGGTGATGATATTATTTGGGGTTAAGTTAAAATTTATGTTAGAGTCACAATAAACCGAGACGAGAAACTAAACAAAACCGAATCCACAAAAGCTGTAGCAAAAGCCTCAGATATTTTAAAGGACCCCACGGTATCTCTTTTTTATACTTATCCTTGCTTAGTCATCATCATCCAAATCATCTTCTTTCTTCCACGTGGCCGAATTCCCCAAGCTCCCTTAAAAATTTCTTTCCTCATTTTTCGAGCTGTCCTAAAATTCTTTCCTCGGAGAGACGAGTCATTCTCTTCTACGCTTGGCGCAGTTGTGTTCGAATCTTTGGAGCATTTGTATCAGTTTGAGGATGTTGACTTTTGGGAATTGTGCTGACTTGAGCTGATGTTTATTATGTTGTTTTAATTGCCATTTAAGCTGGGATTATCGTGAGTAAGAGTTAGATAATTATCGATTTATGGGTTGAAAAATAGGAATATAGTTGACTTTGTTGACTTTGTAGAGTTTTTCTAAAATGCGAAATGATGTGGCGTACTCTTTGGACTTTATTTAGGATTTTTGAGGCGAAATTGTGATTTTTGTGGGTGATTGTAGAACGCTCGGATATTTTGTGCCCTGTAAGTCGAATAGTGAATTTGATTGGGAGATTAAAGATGATTAGAAATGATGACACATCGAAACGTTAAGAGCTTCTGGAACTAGTTATTGAACTTGATTGTTATTAGGAGTGCTATAACTTAAGTTAAATTAAGGTGATACAAGAGGGAACTTTGCCGGGTTATTCCACAGATCGATAATGGTGATTTTATATATGTATATAATGTTATATTATTACTTGCGTTATAAGTAGTAATTATAATTTTTGAATGTTTTTAGGTTGCTGATCACGTGGTGTAAAGGTCCGGATTGAAGTGGAGTTTTATTTAGCTAGCTGGTGCGAAGATTTTAATCTGAGTTTTACTATCGCATGCATAAGTATATGTTGTCGCGCTTTTGTCGTCGCTCGGTGATATGTTCACCGTTATTCCACCATACGACGCGCTAGACGTGTTGGTTAGTTATATATAGTCGACAATGCGCGACGGTCATGGTTATTTGCCTCCTCGTAATGCATTTTTGGTGTTTTGATGAAAGTTGTTATTTCCCTCGTGTCGTTTGTGTCGGTGGTCTCACGAGTCGCATGATGTTTTGTAGCGCGAGTCGTGACAGGGAAGAAGTCAACAGATAATAGTCGATGTTGTCGATGAGATTTGTCCCAAGATCTTGCTCAGCTCTATAACATTCGCGAGTTGCCTCACTTAACGATTTCGCGATTGCTTCTGCATCTCCTCATATTTATCTTCGTTAAGCTTATGTCGACGGGCATAAGCTTCTCCCCGCAGTCGAAAGGTCGATTATATGCCATTAGTTGTAGAACCGACTTTATATCGAGTCAGAGGGTCGCTGAAGTCGACACTCTGCTGAGTCGCTGAAAGATACTATCACAGTCGACACTTATCGTTGGAGTCGCCGAGTTGATACCTACATTGATCATGCTTTGACGGAGAGTCTGGAGCTGCCGAGTCGATCGAGCTGGTCAGGTTGCAGGTCAGGTCACGTCATTTTATGTAATGCCATACAGTCTATTTGGTCAGACATATGTCGTTTAGACTTTTGGTGTCAGGATATGTTTTATGATCCATCATATGTTTTATGACCCATTTACTATTTATGATAATGACGACGCTGGGAGGTCAAGCTTCACTTGATTGATGTCTAATTAAGATCAACATTTGTGTCATATTACCTTAGATTTCATGATCCTAGGTCGGTAATATTCATCGCTGTACATCTTCAAGGTTGTTAAAAGTTGAGTCGATTATTTGTCAGATAACATTTGAAGTCTTGTAGAATCAGTAGTATAAGAACATTATAAACCGAAGTTTATGTCATCCATACGACGTCATTTATATTTTATATACGGTAAAACAGTTCCAACACAGAGAGAAGCAGTGATCCAATCAATGACGTTGATGGTCAATATAAGTTCAATATACTAAACAGAATTTGGGGAGATAATTCACGCTAGGTTATCTCGATTTAAGACATATTGCTTAGTTGTATTAAAGATAATGAAAAACAATGGGAGATTCCTATTATAGCTTCGAGAATAAATAAAGCGTGACTATGATTTGAGTAATTTCTGGGCGTGAACTATTGCTGCATAGTTAATCGGTAGTCACAGAGGTTTTGAAAGATCATGTATGTATGGTATCCCTAAGTTATGAACATCGAGTTGTACGCCGAGTCAAGGCGCAGCCAGAGTCGTATATTAGATATTTCCGTGATTAAGTTGTATCAGCAAAAGTTAATAATGAAAGCGAAGCTTTATCGGTGTGTTAGTTGAAAGCCATGTAAGAAAAGATTTATCACGTTGGTAGTGAGCATAGAAATCATATATAATACTCAAAGGGGCTGTTGAGAAAATTTAACTCGAAATATCCTCAGGCGTATGATTACTGATATTTGTATTCACTGGCCATAATGACTCCCATTCTCAATGGCTACGCCCATGCCTAGAATAAGGGGATGACCGAGATAAGCTGGGGCCGAAAAGACCGCTAAGTGGTATGAATGGTGACCACAGCTTTCTTTGGAGTTTTGTCAGATATAATACCATATGGCCGCCGCAAAACCCGTTGTTTGATGTCAGATTAGACATATTTTCGCTAATGCGCTGTTAGTTCACCATGGACGTAGTTGTATTGCTTTTACTTATCGTTAAACGTAAACATACTTTCTATGGTCATGATCCATCATGACCATTATTCGTTTCGACGACGGGTCCCAACCTCGTGGGCCCACCTCATGGGCCGCGTTACAATTTTATCGTGAGCCTAGGTTTATGCTGGGTGTCTGCGTGGTTACGTGCCTAGGTTTCGTATGCCGGTTGCCATTGGCTCCTCAGTTTTGAGTCCATTTCTTTCCGAATCCGCTGACTGCCATATCACCACCAAGATTTCTGCCGACTGCTGCAGACAGCTGCTCCTCCCTCTTTCCTCTCTGCACTTCTCCACGCTAAAAACGACACGCCCAACTCTTCTTCATCTCTTTGTAAACAACATACAATTATTCACACAATACCCATTTAATTTTTTTGCCTCATAGAAATCATTCGAATGTTCTCTCTCTCCCTCATTAGGTCGCAAGACCGCTGACAAAGAAATCCACCTTCGAAATATTGTTGTGATATTTCATCTTACTTTAAGACCAACTAACCTGTGAGCCATTGATCAAGCAACTGTCGCACAATCAAGCCAGCTCTTCCATCAAGTCATAATGCTGTATTGACCCTCAGTTTTCACAAGATACCCCAAATTCACAAATTGTGTGTCCTTTAGGTGTTTAAACCATCTTCAACTATATATATGCATATATTTCCGCTTCCCCAAATCTAACACTCAAGATGTTTCACATATCATAAACATCATGAGGAATACGATAATCTCGCTGCACTCCCAGATCTAATATCTTTCCACAAAGCTATTGGACATCAATGCTCTCACTTGATCACACACTTTCCATTTGCACCCCTTACACGGACATCTTATCATTCTACCTAACCCTTCTCTTCGACAAAGCATGGTTTTCCTCTAACCTCACTTAAAAACTCATTAAACTCAGATATAGATTCACATAAAGCCATCCGACCATAACGATTATACATTCAAGACCATCTTCAGTTTTCCTAAATATATTGAAATTAGACATAATCTAATCGTATAACATGTTGTAGTTAAACCCTAGATTTGGAAACAAAATTAATTAAATAAATAAATAAATACTTTAATAATATTAATTAACATATAAATAATTATTGTGTTTAAACCCTGATTAAATAACAGAAATGAATTAAATGAAAAATAAATACTTGGACATAATTACACACGATTGAATATAATTGAACATAAAAAATAGGTCAAACATACCTAGTGATCTGGAGTCGATGTAGTGGGGGACGGTAAAGCGAGGAGAAGTTTTTATTGGCTCGTTTCTTAACTGATCCGCAGGCTCGACACTGGAGAACTGGCGTTGTCCGTGTCGGCCCAACTTACCCACATCATGTTCATTTTCCAAACCCTAGATATCTGCTTTTTCTCTTATTTTTTATATTAATCTAATTATTCAACGTATAATAAATATATTTATTCCAAATTAGTTATATCAGAATATAGTCATTTATCTACGACAATAACAGCTCGAAATATATCATCATACCAATCTTTTACTTAATATTTTTATTATAATTTTATTGGTATATCTAATGATTATTGTACATAATAACTAATTTGATCACTTAAAAACTACATTAAAAGAAGAAAAATGATTGTTATTATTTAAAAGACCGACACCCTCACCGACACCCCGACCGACGCCTCAACTGACACTCAGACTGACGCTTCGTATTTCAAACCTGACACAAAACCCACACGACTCGACGCCCCAAACCCTCAACACATTATACCGACACTTACCTAATAATCGACCAACACCAATATCGGCAGTAATCGACGACAAAAACATCACTGCTTATACAACCTATAAAACACAACTGGGAACCATAAACACAATCAAACTATAAACACAAGCCTGGCCAGGATTTGGGGATGAATGGAATACCCCGCATGAACAAGTGGATTTTCTAGCATTTGTAGGCGCTACAACTGAGTCGCAAGCCGAGGGATTAATGAATTTGACGCAAATGGGCCCCCGCATGAAGTCCCTACAAATGGCCGAGACGAACGCAGCCATCATAGTAAAGTACATTCCATATAACCCCGAACAACGCATTAAGTCAAGCATCTAATTGTCGAGGCCCGCAATCTCGCCTCATTTCTCGGCATCGGAAGCCTCAAGCCGCCTGCTCGCCTCAAATTCACAACCGACGCCGCATCCTCAAGGGCCGAACCATTGGCGGGAACATCCATCAACATCTCACCGCTAGTATAACCGGCTCCAAGCATCCGGCCTTTCTCCAGTCCTCCCGAGTCGAAAAGATCCACAATCCCTCTAATTTTTAATGGATCCAAGCCTGCCCGTGATTTCGTGGAATTGTATCGTCCTAGAATATGTGTAAACATAAGAATGAAAATATAAATAACAACGATAAATAACTTATAAAATAACGCTTAAATTTAATGTATAAAAAAATTTAAACTTACAAAAGCGCCTCCAGCCTGATCAACAAATGATAATTTCCCGGTTCGCTTCAATGCTTTGTCTTCGTTAAGACGAGACGAATATTCAACGTATAAGACGCTCATCTCTACTAACACCGAAATGCAATTAAAATACATAGTTAATAACTGAAATAATGAAAATTAAAATTATTAGTAAAAACTAAACTTACCTTATCAGCGGAGTCTCTGTCATGCCCTCGCTGATCCCTGTGGAATGCTTCCGGGTTGAGCTCCATCAAACCACAAGTTATGAGTCATGCGGTCTGGCTTGGCTTCTTTTTGGGGAGATCGACCGGTTTCGACACCAAGTACTCACATTATCTCCCAAATGGTCCCGGGATCCAATCAGCACGAAATTCTAAGGTATATGGCCTGACTTTCACTGAGGCACGGGCTTCCCTCAGTTATCCTCGCCACCTCTTCTCTTTGCTCCAAGCTTCCCAAGCTTCTCAGCTCGGGTATTTAACGCTTCCTCCCTCGAATCTCATATATCGATCCTTAAAACAAATACAAAATTAAGTTAGTCTAATTTCACACTGAAAATCACAAAAAACTTTTTATATTTAAATACTACCAAAAAAAGACACCCCATATTATCCTTCACGCTGATCCACACTTTATAGCCAGGCCACAGATCTTCCACCCAGCTTCCTTTATTTTCACCTCCCAAGAATTTTCAATTCCCCACCCAATAAGCCTAACATAAACAAAAAGAGATTTCATTGGGACACAAACAAAAATATAAATATGAATAAGACAACTCAATAAATGTAAATGCACTTATCCTCCCAAAGCACAGCGGGCAACTATCCTCCGGCCTGTGCAAGTAATGAGATTGCTAAGGTCTGCTTGGGTCCATTATCTGACTGCTAGTCTCCTGACTCGCCTATTACTCCCACCTCACTCGTCACCAGACTTCAGAGTTATCGACACACATGAAATTTTGACTAAGCAGATACTGACGAATGACACGTTCTAGCCATCAGCTTCTCTGGGTCCAGTAGCGTAGTCACGGCCGAGGTACGGGCCCAGAGCTGGGCCTGACCACAAGGTCCATGGTCCCCAGCCTTTGACTCCCTCCACAACCTCTTCTCACCCACTTTACCGCCTGTTCATAAACCCGATTTTTAAAATTCAAATTATCAAAATTAAAATTAAGACATCAAATTCAATTAATCAAATCAAATCCAATTTAATCTAATCTAAACAACATTTCATCTAATTCAAAAACATTCAAACTAATTCTTTAAGTAATTCAATTCAAATTCAATTTATTTAATCTCTCAAATATAACTAAATCAAATTAATGCAAACTTAATCAAATTCAATTCAAATCCATCTGTCTAAATCAAACCTCAAATCTAATTATAATTCAAAGTCAATCCAATTCATCAGAATCAACAATCTAATTACCTAATTCAATCAATTAAAACAAATTAAACCAATACCTAATATTCAATTCCTCAATTCAATCTAACTAATTAAACCGAATTAAAATGAATAAACTTTATAATCATATACAAATTAACAAATTAAAACAAATAAATCCAAAATAATAATTAATTAAACAACTAATTAAATTTATAATTAAATACTAGAATTAAACGAATTACTAACAACAATTAAAACAAATAACAAAAAACAATTAAAAGAAATAGATCATAATTAAACATAGCACAAGAAACAATTAAACATACAAGTGAATTACAGGAAAAAACAATGCAAAATATTAAACGAAAAAAATGAAAAAAACCTGTCTTTATATGTTGGCCTACAAGTGTCAAAGTTGGGGACTTAGGCCTGGGGGGATTGATGACGTGGAAAAAACGCATTTTTTGTCATGCCAATTAATTTTGTTTTTTTTAAACAAGAAAGGTTTCACACCACACACACAAAAAGGCTAAAAAAAACGGCCTTTAAAATCGACACCTAACTACCTATTATATCGATATCATTGCCTGCCACACACCAGGTCTGCTTTCATGAATGAAAATTGCTACAAAAGTGCAAGGCTCAAGTTCTAGATCTTTATACGAAGGAAAATACTATTTCCTCCATCCCAATTCAACTGAAATGTTGTTCAACAATATTAATATAATCAATTTTTTGGAATGGTATTTCATTTATATAACTTTAAATTAAATCTCAATCAAAAGAATCGACATACTATTAGATAGAACATTTAAAAGTGCTTACTCCAATAAGATTAATTTAACATCAATATTGATAATTGAAACCTCTCCATCAGTTAACATAAGTTGTTGGAAAAGTGTCATGAATCATTATCATTTAGTAGGTCTGGCAAGTCCCGACCCATGTCCTGCAACGCTGCTGGCAACTGGTGGGATAGCGATCGTGACTTGAGGTGAGATGAAAGTCCTCGAATCAATGTCCTCTGTAAAGTTATCGAGGAGTTACATTCCTGACTCATATCAGATCGGCCTGACTTCTATTGAAACATGCATTTTTTCACAAGAGACTGGATTCAAAGTCCCCACCCAAGTCCGGTGCATATTTTCTGAGGTGATTTTGAGCCTATAAATACCCTTCCACGAGTTTTTGAGTCCTTAACCCTGAAATCTGATTATTTATGATATCAATAGACAAGTTGTGGTTCTCGGTCAACTTAGTAGTTATTATTTTATTCTTCCGGTCAGTTGCAGTCAATCTGTAATTGCCGCAGTGCTTTCTATTCATCTGGAATGATGCTACAATAAATCCTATCAGTAAGAATAGTGTTTTGTAATTTATTATAGTCAGTCTATTTGCAATAATTCTATTTGGCCTAAAGCAGAATGATCTATAAGAGAGCTGTGCTTAGCCTCCATTGTTTGTAATATGTTCCTCCATTATGTTGATATATGTTTGTGGTTTTTGTTGACCAGCGAGTCCAGACACCTTGTTTTAATGACGACTTAAACATTGATTTACTATCTAACATAGTACGTGCTTTCTGGGCGATTTAATCTATGTACGTTAAAGGCGCCTGTCGGACGCAGTCGACATCGATATCAAACAAGCACAATATCAAGGCATCAAGACAATGAAGAAATGTCACGAGTCAAGGATTTCTAATGCCAAAAATATGAGTACGAGATAGAAGAAGAATCAACCATACAAAGCTTCAAAGCTTTAAGAAGATCTGTCAATCATTAAAGACTGCTAAGAAAGTTCACAAGAATCAAGACCTAGTATCTAGTAGCCTCGACGCAGTCTCAAAGATTAAAAGTTATGATTGACCACTTCATTTCTTCCTTTGATCTTGGATTGAAGTTCTTATCGAGATATTTTTCAAATCATTTTTAATTAAAGTCTTAATCCGCCTAATATTAAAGAATGTTTGTCAAAAGAAAATATTTTTGGAAATCTTGAACGTATAAACTGTATTTGAATCTGTCTATTTGCCAGTGGGAGGTTTGAAAAGAGCTTCAACGCTAAATCGCCCAACGTGAGCTATAATCCAGTTTTTAAAAATGTTATTTTGTTTCAGAAAACCATTTGAGACTACTGCATCTATGTGGTCTCGATGACCGCGTTTACTGCTGAGAATCTCAATTTCTGGTATTCAGCTCGATGTCTTCATTGGAAGTCAAAAACTAGCCGTTGTCCTGCTTTTAACCATATTATTTTCACTCCCTTTAAATACAAATTTCAAAACTTTCCCCCAAATCTTTCCTCAAATAATTTAAATGTTTATACTCATTTCTACTCCAAAACACCAAATCTCTCAAACACATGAGTTTTAATCAGGATTTGCCAAGATGTCTGGCTCAGGCTAAACTTGAAACCAAAGAAGATTCGGGTGCAAGCCATGAAACGTGGAGCCAAGAGTTTCAAAGTCTCTCCATCACCAACAAAGGAGTTAATGTAAGTGAGTTATAACTGTACAAAATTTAACCTGCCTGTAGCCTCCTCATCGAAGAGCATTTGGGATCGGGGATAAAACAACAACCTTTATCTGAGAGAGACGTCTGCTAGGATTGCTTTCATACTGTAGAAAGCTCACAGGGTCCGAGGTACGTAGAAGCCACTCCAAGCTTGTGCATCACATAACACAGGCTGCCACAGTGAGAGTCGATCTCGATCACCAACCTGGTTCTAGCTGCATCAACGGCAGTTGTGAGCGCAGACAAACCTGAAGCCTGGGTTCCCAACGGTGAGTTGTGAGTCAAACTTTAGTTTGTATCTCGGTTCTAGTGTGCTATTGGAACTTGTAGTTACAGCTACGAGTTGTGTCGGGTTCGGCTTCACCAACATTTGTTAAGGTTGTCACCATTCAGTGGATTCTCAGCCTGCTGGTGAGCCTGGTTGGGATGAGACAATGAACCCCTGACACCGTGTTTAGCTCAGACTTTCTTCTACTCATTTCTTTACTTCATTGTACATATTATATAATGTTGAACTGCTAGATTCCATATATGTTAGTTTATACGCTATTAATATGTCAGAGTAATTGAATTGTTAAATTATATGTCAAGTTTAATCGAGCTAAAACAGAATATCCTATGTTGGATCTTAATTCAATATTCATGATTAGATAGTTTGATCAATGAACTTAATTGTTATTCGCACCGATCAAATCATACTAAACTCGCTATCAAGAATATCTTAAACTCACCCAGCATATTCATGTATTTGAATCAAGCAAAAGCTTAATGGGAGTCGTTGATCGATCAACAGCCACGAATGGACTTAATCGAGCATGTTTCCCACGAATGAGCTTGTGTTATTAATATCATCAAACATTTTGATGTTTTACATTAAACATAATGATTTAATAGATCGCTTTATTACTCATCTTTACATCTAGAAGACTACTTGAGGCTAATATCATTTACCTATCTCGCATTTGTTTTTCAAATCTAAAGTCAGATTAATCTGAAACCTGAATTGTGTTAGAAGTCGAAAAGTGTCAATCTAATTTAGTCTTATTCACCCCCTAAGACGCCATATAGGCTGTTACCGCTTTGCTCATGATTAGTCCTAATAATACAGTGATGCCAAAATACTGGGCTCTTATTTTCTATATTGTACATTAATTATAGTCTAGAATCTGCATGAGATAGCAAATTGGCTTCTACGTTATAACAAACCTGTGGCTGGGAGTTGATTCCATTTAAGTGTTAAGACGGGTGGTAAAAGTATGAATTAGAGGTTCACTGAGAAATAGTTAAGCACTACGTGAGCTGATTTAACTCCGCCATCCAGAAAAGTGACCACATGTAATTAGTTCATGCCCAGCGATGACACTAGCTGTTAACAATGGCGTCATGATACACGGAGAACGTGTTCACCTAGACGATTTGTTCCCAGTAAAATCACGCACTACTATCAGATGGAAGTCATGCTGGTACAAGAGGAAAACAGAAAATCAAAAAAGATCTTGGGTGTGTACTGTCACTGACCGCCAGTTGGTGGTATGCATTTTGAAAAGTGACATTTATCTCTAAGAGCCGATATACTCATACATTTTTACACTAATGCATTGGTTTAAATTCCCTTCTTAGTAGTCGACGGTGGCATCGCTACGCATTTCCACGGGTCTGCTCGGCAGGCATTGATTGGCCTCGCTTAGGATTAGGGATGCACACGGTAGATTCTCCCACACGAATGCGTTAGACATACGTGTCTCACATACGATGAACCTACATTCTTTCGTGCCTGGATGCCAAGTGGTTTAGTTTTTAGAGGCGAGGTCGACAATTATGGGCTTGTTCGAATGGCATGAAAAGTGGTGAAATAGGAAAATTTTGGAGCAATGAAGTCGGGGATTGGACATTATTCTCGATCATTTAATCGCATACCTGCCGCATCAAGGATTTCGTAATATCACCGGTACTGTTGACGCTCTTGAACATCGCCTGTACCCATGGTAGAAACGACAGTGGACGAAGAATGCCTAAGTCAGGAAATCGATTTATCCGCTTATGTTCTCCGCCGCGCCGAATATCTGGCTGGGCGTATCGCCATCGAGAGGAATCTTCGTCATCAGGGTCCGGAGGATCAAAGGTACCGCCGGTACGCCAACGCCTAGAAAGAGCGCGGACGACGGCATTTACTAGCTGGATGTAGCATACTTTGGTATACACTACTGCTGCTGCTCTTCACACCTGCTTGATAGTTAAGTATGCTGAAATATCAATAGGTAGTGGAGATGATTTTGTAGCGGTTCAATTGTTTGACTTGCCAACGATATGTTCAGTAATCGCCAAAGCGATATGAAAACAAGCGTGGAAAGGAAAGAACCGATATGCTTTTGCTATGACGCTAGACAATTATCTCAGGTATGTTCAGACATTTCTTGGGAGTTTGGGTACATCTTGCAGTAATCCTCCGAATATATTGTTCTTTTGATATTCGCTAAGATCAAAGTTTCGCTTTGTATTTATTTAAAAGCTTTGAATCATTACCAATTCTTGAGTCGGTCGGGACTCCGATCGGGACTGTATGTTCGACCCATGTCCCTGGGCCGCGCAAAAGCAGCTGGATATGCATCGACCACCCAAGTCCTCACACATGTCCTGCAAAGCTGTTGACGAACACATCGGGATTCTTGATCGGAATCACATAAGTCCCGATGGAAACATATGTTTTTCAAGAAGGAGATAAGGATTGGCCTGACTGGCTTCAAGTGTCTCCGAGGCGAGCCAAGTGCCCAACAATTTACCAGCTTTGAGTCATTAACCTCGAATGTGGATTTTCTACGCCACCAATGTAGAGCACAGCCTACCACCAGCCTCATATTCTGACCTTCTAAATACAGAAGGTTGGAGTTGTATTTGTCCGTATTTTCTTTATTCATCCGAACGAGATGTCTCACACAAGTCCGTCAAAGAATAACGGTCTTGGTAGTCTGCATTCTGCCTAGGAATGTATGCTAAATAATCTTCTCTGTTCATAAAAATATCTACACCAGAGCTACGCTACCATCGTTTTTACATGCTCTTCCATTAGACTAACTCCAATTCGAATCTTCGAGATGAAAAGTGTTTTTCCTCCTCCAATAGCAACTTTTCTCCAACTCCTTTTTTGGGACAAGTTTAAAAAAAAATCCATTCTTTTATGACAAAAAGGGATGGGGTGTGGGACATGGGAAGTATGGTGTTAGAGAAAATAGAAATATCATGCTTGAAAAACTAGCTATCAGAGACGTAATACCCTTTTTAAAATATTTTAGATATCACAGAATGTAAATAATACGACGCGAAGCACTTTTGAAAACTAACTATCGAGACATACCATAGTTGAACTATTATTAGTCATGATTGGCTTTTAATATATTGGTTGTTAATAACACGTTAAAAATATACGATTTTTATTATTTTTCAGCCTTGAAATAATTTCTAGTTTTAAAATTGCTCTGCCTATTGGTGCAATAAATCTGCCATCTATATAACATAAGTATTGTAGAATTCCATATATATAATAAGTATAAAAAATGTGCGGAGTGAAAGTGATGAAGCTCTAGTCATATGTTAGGTCGCATGGCTACACAGTTTAGTGCATATATATGCTCTATCATAAAGGTAATAATAACTCATAGGAGTATATATTACTCCGCTTTTACTCAATAAGAAATGAAAGAGATAGAAGTAGAACTATGAGAAGGGAACCTATAGTAAATATACATATTTTTGTTCTAATTCTTAGTGGAGCATGTATGGCATTTAGTCTAATTTGATGAAACCCTGTACATGTCGCTTTGGAATATTAAGATCAATATATAATTCATTTTGATAATTATTTGATTAGTACTAATAATTCTAAAAGTTTGGAACATATATAAATGCCTTTCAGTAGGAGTATATGACTAAAAAAAAAGTATATCTTGATTGTTCTGAAGGAATAAAATTTAAAAAGGTGGGAAAAAAAGTGCGAAGTATATATATTAAAATAACTCTTTATTTGGTTAATAGTATTTTTTAAATCGCTTGTTGTTTTTTGTTGTTTCCATAAAATCAGAATGTGATACCCACCTACCAACAATATAGTATTCAAGACTAATGGATGATTAGAAAGTCAATTTAGTAAGACTTCATGGGTTTCTATCATGGAGTTTAAACTGAAATTAAAGGGGTTAAAACCATTAAATCTATTTAGAGGGTTTTTTTTTTTAATTATTAAGGGGGGTTAATTGCTATATTTTGTATTAAGTTACTTATATTTAAAAGGATAAAGTCTACAATTTGCAGAATTGAGGGGCTTTTCGTCTCTTCTGGGGTTCTGCCTCATCCCAAACCACCTAAGATGGAGTGAGTAGCTCAGATCTTATCAATTACCACTTTGGCATCTTTCAACGGGGAATAAACTTTACACCCTCCCGCCAAGACTTTGAAATCATTCATGCACTCTCGGTCCACCTGGACCATATCAATCGAGTGCTACAACGGATAAACGAATGACTAAGTGAATCACGCGAGCGGGGCAGTATCTGGTCAAAGGCTTGAAATTTATGTAGCTATTAGTTAAGGTAGAGGATATCCGGCTGTAACCTTCAAGATCAACCAACATTTTTTTAACTATAAAATTTTCAATAACTCAGACTATAACCTCTCCATCATCATGTGGTAACTTAATTTCATGCAATTTTTTATAAGGAAAATTGATTGTCTCATTTTGTGCTTGTGTTGCATCAAGCTGATCGAGCGACTGCTCATTATCCTCTAGATATTGTATCAATCCTCCTAGTCACTGGAGGCATTTCTATTTCTCTTTATGCTTATCATGGGTTATCGTGTCGATGACATTATGCGATGTCTCCATGGTATTTCTTCTTTTGTGAGTTTCTATCTAAAACTCTTTAGATAATCGTTTAATTAATTTATCAATATCATGTTTCAAAATTCTACATTCATTGGTATCATGTCCACATACACGATGATATTTGTAATAACAAGTATTGCATCACGTCTGCCTAGTGCACTTCTTGTTAAAATCTAGTATGAATTATATTTGTGATTAAACACCAATTCATATATATCCCGGACAAATTATGCAATTATGAATAAAGATTTCTTATATTTCCAGCCGAAGACAAACAGAAAACCAACTCCTCAAGTACTGAGAAAAACCTCTCCTCCAATTGTCATTCAACACCAAACGATGTCTCACGCTTGAATATGAATAAATTAATTTAAATGTAGGTGTAATCATTTAATATGTGAAATCATTTCATACTTTCAGATTTCAACCACAAGAACACAATCCTTAGTTGTATCATCAATCTAACGACACACTAAGGTTGAACGAAATTTTCGTATATGAAATTGAAAGATCTCATCCATTTATGTTTTAACTTCATTAAACACAATTCTTTAATTACGTATCTTAACAAAGATTGCTAAGAGTCAGTATTTTCTATCATTTATATTACTTATATCGAGATGATACTGAATTTAACTGAGGGTATTCTAGAGTAACCTATTTTATCAATTCTAATATATTATTATTCAATGACTCACCCACTCAATCCTTGTGTAAAACATACAAACTTAATTTATCATAGTGAACCTCCCACTGAAGTCGACTTAGTTCATCTTTCAAGATTATACCTCAAGTCTTGTTCGAGTCATAATCCATGGCATACTCAATCGAGATGTTCAAGGTGTCCTTTCAAAGAAGAGTTTAGTAATGTTTACTTCACCTAATCACCCTCGATATGGGTAGAATCGCAGTATGTCAAACACATTCATTTCTACTCATAAGTGTAAAGAAAATAGTTTAGAATCCAAACGACCATGGAGGATTTAAACCGCAAGGTTTCATAATGTACTTGTCATCATTACACAAAGAGCTCGACATAATCTTCTTTTGTATCTGTCTTCCAAATGGTCAGTTATATCATATCCATGATTAAATCACATGATTCAAACTAGTGTTCTAATACCAAGAAGCCTAAACAAGACATTATTGTTTCGACACAACAAATTATGGAGATATAAGATTTAATCAAATCTCTTCAATCTCTAAATGTTACTAAAACCGCTCTTCTATGCTTTAAAGTTCGAATAATGGTTGAATCATTAACTCTCAACTTATAATCTTCCATGTCCACCTCAACTGCATACAAGTACGCAAGAATCACAATAGATAACTTTGCTTATTTGGTTACATACTTAAGCTTTTTGTTTCATCAATTCATGAAGAACCATGTTCATCATGTTAAATAGAAACTAAATATCACATGTCTTAAGACGAGATACACAACATCTAAGATCATTTAATAGTTTTCCAATCGAAGAAAAAGATTAAACTATTTATTATTTATGTCAGCCAGGCTGCCAGAGATAATATGACATATACTGGTTCACAGTAGCATCAACACTTGATCAATAAAAATTACTCATCCTTCAATCATATCATCATGCGATTTTGTTCACTTGAACCAAAGTTCATGCAACGTATCAACATGATTGAATCAAGTCTTTTAAATATTTGTGCTATTTAAAGTTTGTCCTCATTAGCATACAACCGGACATATATTGTCAAGGAGATCGCATTGTAACACTCCTCCTTGTTTCAACAAGTCATTCTGATTTCTCCTTAACCCTATTTTATTTCACATTATAGTCACGCATTTAGTTTGCCTAATGAACGTTAATAAAATAGGTAAAGACAAACATATGTAGAAATATGTCTTAAAAGAAACAGAACTAAACAATCCATACATATACAAAATAATTGTAAATATAATACCGCATTTCAAATCTCACCAAAATGTACAAGTGCATCAAGATCCACTATACTGATTCAAAACGGCAACACCGCATACATTTCAATCAAGTATAATAAAGAGGTTATCAACCAATTATGTAAAGTAATATGCAAGGTACCAAAGTCTATTATACCGCATTCAAACGCAATGCATACACATTTTGAACTGCACAATAGTAGGTTACCAACCACATTTAAACTACATAATCCTTGTGTCAATTAGCATGTCTTCATACAGACGCTACTCCGATTTTGTCTCCGACAAACGGGTTAAGCATACCAATTAAACTAAATAGTTACTTGGAGTGATCAAAAGCCCACACAACGTTAGTGAAAATTACTTCAACATGACCACTGTCATATCAGCAAACTCAGAACACTGCCATCACAGCCTGTGATTTATGAAACCTTAGATTATAACTTTTTAAAGGTGGTTGATACGCTAAATGAAATAATGTTATTTAACTTATTTAACCATGCATAGATAGCACATATTCAAGCAAAATACGCATAACACATGAAAATAAATAACACATTTAGAGGAGATATATATATGACCTCAGACCTATTACATCATCACTTTCAATGCTTTAAATAACATGAAAAGTTCTAGACATAAACATTTCTGGGAGCTAGTTCAGATTCTTCAAAATTCTTCCAACCTCAAGTTCAACCGCATTTCGTGGAATGCCATTCAATGCCACCACGGTAGTATACTACTACCTAGCTCAACTTAGACGTAAGCCAGGGTAAATGAATTAAGAATAAAAGAAATACGACTCATCGTCGCTTACAACATTTCAGACGCTGCACCTAAATAAATAAACGAACCGATCATATCTAAATACCTTCATTCCATAACAATATATATATATATAGGTAAAATATTAAAACAAATAAATGCACTTAATATCATCTATATTAACGAATAAAATAAACGTTGCTCATAATCGGACTAATTAATACCTTATTAAATAAATATCAAATCATCAAAATCAATACATCAAATGATTTATTTCAGTCAGGTGATATTCATACAAATGTTGAGTTTTTCATATATATATTCATCACTGAATATATAATGTAACGACGCCTAAAGTCGGCCGCCTGAAAGTAGTCATTATAATACGGAACACCTGTAATCACCAAAACCGATGGACGACTCGGCCAGAAACTACTGCTTTCTCTCACAAAATAAGGATTACACATAATATTTCCAAAATAAATTTAAAAATTTACATAATCCATCGTGATATCTAACCAACCAACTCCATATATACAACATATCCCCAAATAAATAGTAACGCCGCAAAGTTACAAAAGAGAAAAGACTGCATTTAATACAAATGACAACCTACATGGCTAAAGTTGGAAAAATAAAGTAACAATCAAAATCAGTTGACAACAACACATCAAAATCAGACTATGAGGATCCTCTCGCACCCGATGTTCACTCTAGCCACTGAACAACTCTCTCCACCGCCTCTCTCCTCGTCACCCAGTCATCACAACTCGCACAAATGAAATGCCGCCCAAAGCGGTGCAAAAAGCTCATAACCTTTAAAGCGAACTTTACCACCGGGTGAAATTTAAACTACATACGCCATCTATTACAAAGAATGAGAGTCAATAACAGTATATAAAGACAGACAATCGGGACTACCAAAGAAGGCCATATTTATACTTTCAAAGAAAATTTCACACATCATACGGCATGCTAACATAGCACATATATCTCAATAATGAATGTATAACCTACATCAATAAAAATCACAATTCAAAACCACATTTAAATATGTCACAGAGACCAACAAAACTATAATACTTCATCAATCACTCATCAACTGGGATAATCACATCCGGATTCTAATCCCTCACGCACATGCGTTCAACCTGTCAATCTACAACTTATACCAAAGTATAAAGTCGAGCAATCAACGCTCTTATACCGACGTAAGCCGATAAACAACACTCTTATACCGACGTATAAAGTCGATATGTAACCAACGCCTATAACACGATAAAGTTTGTTAAACAAAGCCTACATACCACGTATAAAGTTTATAAACAACGCCTTATACCGACACGAGCAAAGCACACAACAACGCCTATACCGAGCTGATAACGCTTCTCTATACCGACGTATAAAAGCTCGAGGCAAACAATGCCTGAAGAGCCACCCAACCTATGCAATCATCCTGCAATTCTGTGGTCACATCCTAATACTCAAGCTTTCAAGTCATACATAACTCTAACCATCACCTCTCAATAATAACCATCTCCACTTATCTTCAACAACATCCAAGACACACAAAAACATCTCAATAATCTAAGTCAAACACAATCACGACAAAAAACACATGAATACATAAGTTAGCCGACAAGTGCCACAGAATACAAATCAGCTCCGACAAGGCCACATAAATATAAGTCGGGAGTTCGCTTATTACTACCTCAAGCAATCTTCAACGCCACATAATATAATCACATAATCATATCATGGCTCACAAATGAATCACACACCTAATCATACAACAATATACATGTATATCATTCACAATCGCACACTACAATGACACAATTTAAAGTAAGTACGTAGCACACCATGAGGATAAGCACCACCTCTACTAAATACCTATCACAAAAGTCCCTGAAGAACGCCCACGGAACTGTGTTCCTCCCTGCCAAGGTCAAGGCTCAACACCTTAAAGTATACTCAAGAACTAATACCAAGAATTTCGCCTAGAACAAACATTATCAACTCATCTGAACCATTTCTTAAACGGCCCAACATTTACGTGCAAACTATCGACCATAATCCTCATCGACAACCAACGATCCCCCGCTAAATCTGCATCTTATATTACTTTATCATTTCAAATCAACTTATCAAGAAAGTCCTTAATTATCAATTGCATTCAGTAAAATATCAATTAACCTAACTGAATTAACACTTTTTCAAATTCTAACTCCCTTTTAATCAATTTTAAAACTACCAATTTAACATCACAATACAATAAGGTCCCAATTAACTCCCTACACATTTATAAAGTCTTATAAAACATCAACCCAAAAAGTCAACCGAACCTAGAAACAACCCATTTATCCTAAACTAATCTCTAAATCTTGAATTCACCACTTATATACACCATGTAACCCATAACAAACTGCCAAGATTTGTCATATAAATTGAATTATGAAAAGTCAACTAAAGTCAACTATACAAAACCCAAGAAATATCGCAAAAGACGGCAACTTTCACATACCTAACCTCGAAGAGTAAGAATCTGGGAGAATCCATATTCTACAAACCATCTCTGAGTTCTGGAGCGACAATCAAGAGAGAAACGGAAGAATTTTCAAGGAAGGAATCTCTACCAAACAATACATTGTCATATCAAGGAAGACAAGATGGATACATTTAAAAAGACTCCTCGAATCTGCTCTGGCTGCTAATTTCATATCAGACTTAACGAACCGATTCCAAAGATAAATTTTTCCATGGCAAAACTACTAAATTATAAATGGTCGGCTCAAATAATTTACTAAATAATATTATCATCGAAATTATTTATACTATCACCGACCGAAAAATTTAATTTTTTTAACATATATGTTATTACACCACTGGCCAAATTAATCTAAATTTAACTCGACTACAACGCAATCACTAATGCACATACTAATGAAAAAAAAACAAAAACACCTAGACACCACACCCCACAAGAAAGTTACAATAACGACTTTAGAACAGACAGCCATAATCCACCATACATCCTCTAAAAACTCCTCAGAATAAAATCTTCAATTGTGGCAACTCGCTAGAGCCATTCTATTATATCATCTACTTTCTCAGAGGCGTAAACACGGCAGCCCCTGTGAAAACACTAATACCTTCTCAAATAATTAATAGGACATCCCCAAATCAATCTCATCTCTCCAAATCGACCGCATACTCAAAAATCCAACGTCAACGCTTAACAATAATCTTAGCCCCTGTTATCAAGAATATCCAACGGTAACCTTTCCTATATCCTGCACAACAAAGTCGTAGTTTCATCCGCCCACGCGTAACATCCTTATGGTGGATAATCAATCCACAGATGTTTTCCCAACCAATCCATAATTAAAGATAAGATCAAAACCTTATCAGCCTTCAAACCAAGTAGGCCAACTACTAACAATGGTCGTTTCAAGATTCAAGTGGCCATCCTTATATATATAAATGTCTAACGTCAATCGAATTCTCCCAACTGAAACATAATAAAAAGTTGAACAGAGACTCTCTAAGACAGATAGAATGTCGCATAAAACTCCGAAATTAATCGAAAGTGTGACCAAAGATAAAAGTACTCACCATAATCACATGAAAGTAAAAGTACTGCCACCACTGTGGTCATGCACCTCCTCTGGTCACCAAGACACTCGGCCGGTACCGCGACGCCCTCGAGCCTCCAACTCGGCCTCCTGTCTCCCACGGTTTCAACAAGTCCACCTCCGTCCCCTCGATAACCGGCACAACTGTGCAAAAGTTCCAAGACTCCCCATCCCTAGAAATCAATCTCGCCAGGCTCTGTCACAAACAGAATATAATATCACCTTCCCAGAATCCCTGCCTATAAAGCCCAAACTGGGCCAAGACGAAAAGCTTGGATATCTATCCGAACCCCGAAGCCCACTAAACTCACTGGATCTCGCAGTAATTTCCAGTAATGAAATTGTATAGCTTCAAGCGAATTGCTGCACATCAAGAACTCTATCCAGACGACTGCAGGTCCTCCTTCCTCACTCTAGAACAGAAGTCTGCATCGAAAGTCTCGTTGAACCTTCTTCGAACCACCGCCTGCTCGCCTAACTCCATTTCCATCTTCGGCCGCATTCTCATGACATGGAACCGGGTGAAAGTCATCATGATATCTCGGTGACGATTCTCCCACGCCAACCATCCCCGAACTCGTGATCTTCATTACTCTACCGATGTAAGAATGGGTGCATTCATTAACTGGCTTTCACCTCAATGTGTACCTTGCCTCGAAGTCGCTGAAATTACAATGCCTCCACGATATGGGTCTCAAGACAGAATTTCCGAAAGAGCTCAACAACGCTCCCACGACACATGATCTCCTCTCATGTGACACACTGTTCTCCTACTGGGCCAAGGACACCTCGCGTGATGAGCAGCCCAGAAAACTTCCTTATCTCACCCACAATCCTCCCATAGGCTAAAAGATGGACTTCATATCTCGGATGAACTCAATAGCCTACTTCAACCCCCGAAAAAACACGCTTATACCGTCGAGCCGATAACTAATGCTCTTATAACACGGACACGATAAACAACGCTTTTATACCGACTTAAAAGTCGATAACCAACGCCGAGTACTGGAGTTTAAACAATCGACGAGATAAAGTTGATAATCAACGCCTATACCGACGTAAGCCGAGGAACAACGCCTCTTAAAGAGTTACCCAATCATCACCATCCCACTTAGGGTCATCCTAATACTCAAGTCACCTCAAGTCATACATACAATTCTAACCACCTCAATAAACCACATCTACTCTACTCCCAACAACATCCAAAGACAATACGCCTAAAACATCTCACAATCGTAGTCGTAAACACAATCACGACACACAAAAGAATACATATAAGCGCCGACAAGGCCACAGAATACAATGTCAATGAACGTAAAATACAAGTCGGTTTTCGGCTACTTACCCAATCTTCAATCACCACCTATCAAACGTCATGCTAACTATAGACGACGTCGATGATATTTTACATAAGGAGCCGATCAAACCATAAGATATAAGCTACGATCTAACCCTGACACTTGATACCATTGAGCGAATCGGTTCCATGTAATTCAATGAAGAATTTGGTGAGATAATTTCTGCATTTGCCATTCGACAGACATACGTCAAATAGATTAAGATACCAAAACGATTCATGGTTCTACGATAAACATTCAAATGTCATCGGAGTGATTTACCATAATCAGAGTTAGAAGACTTTGCAAGTGAACCAAAAGATGTTATCAGTCACAGATGCCGAAAGACGCTGAGATATATGTCGAGTCGCGTATGCTTTGGTTGTTATAATGGAATTAGCTATATTTCAGAAAGATAATAACAGAGATACCCTCATGATAAGGGCACAGCTAGTGTTGTTGTCATGCTGGCTTAGACAGCATATTGAAAAGCACTAAGGAAAGATTTATATCGTATGAAGAGCATATAAAATATAACTCGAGGTATAGTTTTAAACAAATGGGTGGACTTGAATTATTCTTATTTGCAACGTATATGCTGGGTTAACTCGTGATATTCAGATTCACTCATTTTTAAATGACCTTATTTCCCCAAGTGCCTAGTTGCTGGACGACCGAGACGTATTTCAGTAAATACAGACTGCATGAGTATGACATGGCTTCAAGACCCCGCTATACTTTTATTCCTCTTTTGGAGTGATGTAGTTAATACCTCATCGTTGTCTCGAAGAAAACCCATTGTTTTGATGTTGTATTTATATTATTACTTTCACATCAGAAGGCCAAGTTCAATCAATGGACGGTATTGTATTACATTTTATTACCATCAAATTGGGGTTTATTTTTATCATTATCCACTGCCACACTGATTATTCAAAGTCGATGACGGTCCCAAATACCCACATTGAACGACAGCGTCCCTGAATGCCATCTTCAATACGTCAGATCTTCACGTGTTCTATTAATCAACACTTGCATCGCTGGAAAGTGTTTCGAAACTGCATTTAAGGAACTTTGAAGGTGCACGAGATGTTAACAACATATTTGAAACACAAGAACGGGAGAAGATGAATCTATAGCCTCCCTACAACAAATTAAAGAATACCGCTAATTGTGCCATCGTATGTCGGGCGAGCAATGATACAAGTTGGAAAGAAAGTGAATAATATTCCAAAAAGTTTGTTCATAAGTTTAATCATCAGGAGGCTCAAGATTTGACCACCATGAAAGGACTAACTGACAGAACCGTACTTCGTCGCTTTTTAGACATGTCACTTTATGACGAAATCTAAAGAAGGTGCTAAAGTTTCCTCTATAACACTGAACGATGAAGACTTAGGTGAAACCAAGAATCGCTACAAAACTTCAACAAACTCCCAACCATGCAGAACAAGAAACTATTATGGGAAGTGTTGGTCTCATCGCCACATATTGTATAACAACAATGGAAGAAGTCAAGAAATAAGTGGAACTATGGGCGCAGTCAATTTGATGATCAAAAGCAGCATAGATAGAGGTTGGAAGAGCATCCAAGCCTGAGGTCCAAATCTATACTGGCATAGCCAAAGAATTACTCTCAACCTTAAGTAGCGATGAATCAAGAGGACAAGAGGATCAAATCATCAACTTTGTGGCTCATAGTTTTAATCAACTAATCAAGTATCGACGTCAGCACTACGATTTACTACGTTAAGAAGTGATCGAAGATACGACAAAAAGAGGGAGCTTTGAAAACGACAAACCTCAGACAACGTCGAGGAACTAACAATGTTATATACTAGTCAATGCTAAAAGGTGCAAATTAAAGATAAAACGAGAACTCATTAAACGGCATGATCAGATTAAGAGGTGCACAACTTGAGCATCGTTAGTACACTAAATATGGATCAAAACGAGAATTCATCACCACATTCTCGAGGAAATTCTTTGGCTCTATTAAAAAGAGGCCAAGACAAAGATGCATCAGTTTTGATAAAGCAAACTTTTCAAAATCAAGAGGATACAAAAATTTGTTCAGATTGATCAAACGCTGAACACACCTCTGGTCATAGGACGGCAAGAGGCGTAGTCTGTAAGTTGCTACCATTATCATAATAAAGGACATATTGCCCTTATTACAAATTGGCCGGGACCTGCAAAGAAAGTATTACCCATGCACAATGTAAAGAAGGTGAATAATGTCACTGTGTCGTCAAGACCTTTAAAAACATCATCGAATCACATGACATTGGATAGTGGATGCTCAAGACACACACCCGGAAGACATAGACTGAAACACCCTCGTGAGACTATGCTTCATTTTTGATTTATAGAAAATGTTTGAAAGGAGAATTTAATGTAGATGGTTTGGTTCTTCATTTGATCGATGTTCTTTAGTATGATTAACTCGCCAATCTCTTATAAGCATAAGTCAATCAT
Source organism: Lithospermum erythrorhizon (assembly GCA_019722365.1). Classification (NCBI taxonomy): domain Eukaryota; kingdom Viridiplantae; phylum Streptophyta; class Magnoliopsida; order Boraginales; family Boraginaceae; genus Lithospermum; species Lithospermum erythrorhizon. The sequence goes on along the minus strand of JADFUC010002283.1, from coordinate 69,452 downwards.
GGTGGACGATGGTGCCAATGTGTTTCTTTACAAGGGATTTGGCGATTGTCAATACCAACCATGATCGCACAAATATGCACGAGCGTAGTCAACCGACAATTGTTATATATGTTTACCGCTTAAAGTTCACAGTGCATGAATGATGTTGAATTATGGAACAAGAAATCGAGCACTAAATTACATAAATATCCAACAAACTACTCAAAGAGGAACTGTGGATTTCCACCGACTACGCGAAGACATGAGAAGCGTCAACCTCAGAAGCATCAATTTTCATCGAAGTCGAACAAAAGTCACAACTGGTATTTCGAGTCGATGCACATTGATCTCACAGTCTACGCAACTAGAAAGATGAAGAAATAAATATCAATGCACAGGTGGTCGATGACTTTCAGACACACATGCTGAAGTTTATTAGAGTAGTTTGATAAGTCGAAGTCTTCAAGAAGCTTAATCCTCCAAAGCTTGGCAAAAAGAAAAGACATGTTGTCAAAGTCAAGAAGTGACCATGGAAAAAGAGTTCTAAAAATCAAGCTCATTGAAGTTCGCCCTATCATGAATTACTACGACTATCTTCTTCACCCATCACTCTGCCGACAAAATGGAGTAGTTGGGAGCGGTTAGCCGAATCATTCAAGAATGGTTTTTGTCATGCCACATGCTAAGAAAAAGAAAGACATTCCTCGCTCGTCTTGAATTTGAAAGGTTCGAAAAGAATTCCCTTGTGTCAAGTTCCATGTTCGAAAAAATGGCATTCTTGACAACTAATTTTTCTTCGCAAAGTATCATGCACCGATGTTTTGGTATATTCTCATCATGACGTTTTTCAGAATATCGGTTTAGATTTTCCAAAGCATGTCACCACCACTGTTGGCTTTCCAAAGTATTTCCCAAGAAGTTTTACGGACCTGAGAAGTATTTTGTCGATGTTTTTTTTACTATGATTATTAGTTGGTAAACTCATGGAAATTCTATCAAATTACCATGAAATAGGAGATGAGTTAGAGAAACGACGAGTCCGCCTAAGTATCGGGCTGCTACTCCTGTTTACGCTAATGTGTGTCTATAACAAGTATATGAATATTGAAAATAATTAATGAATTGGCCCTTATACACATGCTCAAAGTGTTTACATTTTAGGTCCAAGTAAATGTTTGGTCTCAGACAAATGGTTGTTGTAATTTCTCGAAGAAAAGGTGCACTTTTAGTCCCTCTTTTCACGAGACGTTAAAATTTTGATTTGGGAAAGAGGACTAAAAGCGGCACATTTTCATCATCATCGTGTGACCAACGTGCACCTTTTCCACTAACTGCTGAAAATTTTTTTGCCCAAAGCAGAGCGCATTTCTGCACTTCTCCTTTAAATTAAACGTAGAATGTTAAATAGGACTAAAGTAACCATTTGTACTTACAATTGTAAAGTGGACTATTTGCACAAATAAAATAATATTTATCGACTAAAGTAATTACATTATCTGTGAACATTTTGATAATTTTATCCACAATAGACATTTTATCGAAGTAATTCAACAATATAATATTTACATTACTTCCCAATATCTCTCTACATACGCATTTCAACAACCACTTTAAAATTGAATTAAAATACGCCTTTCAAATAAGTCTTCAAATACGAGGATCGTTGCAACAAAATAACGAATACATAATTGGGTGAACAAAGATGTGAATGCTGCTAGAAACGGATAGATCGTTATATTAAGATGTACACACATTGAAATTTTACTTATATATAATACTTGGGAAATCTAACTATTTAGGTATAATTTATATAATTTTAATGGCTTTTTATATATTGAATATACTTTTACTTGTAGAATGATTTCAAAACTGTGTAAACTTAGACTCCAAATTTTTTAATTTTTTTGAAGGATACTTTGATCACGAATTACTCATAAAATATACTTTTGAAAAATTATAATAAAATATGATGATAAAATATTTTTCAACAAATCAGTAGTATCAATTTTATGTAACTATCGATTCCTCTCAGGGATACATTTTTTTATTTTCTAGTATATTTTATTTCCGCATAATTTATTAATTACATTATTAGTAAATTATTAATACTATATATTATTCTAAATACATATTAAGCAAAAATAATATTTTTTACAAAGTAAAATACAATATTTTAATCATGTAATAACATTTTTAGTAAAATAAAGAAATTTAGTAACAATATTAACATCCAAATTACATTATTCAAATAATCAATCAAACACAATTACACTATCCGAAGAGATAAGTAGTTTCGAAAGATGAAAGATCTTCATTAATTTAAACATTTCCTTCTCTCTTTATTCTAACTGTTAGAAAAAAGAGTAATAAAATTAATATTAATTTATTAGAAATTCTAGAACCTCATAGATTATTATTTCATCAACTAACGGAAATACATTCTCTATAACGATATTATTAGGTAATTCACTTGTCGATAACGGTAAACCTTTTTGTATAAAATATATTTCTAAATGTTATATATATAAATTGATGTGTATGTAGGTTAATTCACAAAATATAAAACAACACTAAATATCAACACCAATACGCCTAAAAAAATACAATACTTAGATTCTAATTAACAATAATAATTTAGAGCAAGACAATTTTAATTTATCATGTTGTACAAAGAATTATATTGAACTATTTGATTTATATTGTAAGTGCACAATGATGAGATTAGGTGACGAAATATTAAAATATTAGATATCGTTAAACAAATGGTCCGACCTAAATTGGTATAACTACTTTTAAATTGAATATTCAACCCTAACAGTCATTTTGAGCTATAATTTTTCAAATATATATACATATATATATAGTTAATTTTTTTTGTTATATTGAGTAGAATAGATTATTATTGATAAGTTTCATATATATACTTATAAAAAATAATATTTCATATTTTCATTATTTATATATTTTATTTTAATTTTTTAATTTTGTTTCTCTTTCAAAAAGGTCAATAATGTATTTTCACTGAAATTCTTATTATTTTTAGTTAAGAAGCGCATCTTAACAACATTGTATGAATAGCTTATTTAAATGCGCTAGAATGAAATACTATATGCCAAGTTTAAATACCAATTATTGAACTAATTTAACGTACATTGCTGAATAGGTCCATCACAAAAAATAATATCTATTCGACATTGATGATCAATCTCTATCGAGCTTCATGCGTTAGAGTCAAGATCAATAATAGAATTTTGAACATGAAAGTTATTTCGCTTGGCCCTGCCTGCCTGCTTTTACTAAACCCATTAGCATCTCCCTACTTCTTCAATAATGAAAAAGCTTGCTAAAGCAAATTTTCAAGAAATATGGGTGCCTGTTTCCATACATCATTTTATTATTTGTTACATTATAATATTTAATACTTGAATAAAATACTTATTAAAACTAATATAATAAAACATATACTGATATGTATCCCTTGCAAAAGTATCGATGATTAATATTATTTAATATCCTTTCATAACATGTCTATGAAGAAAATTTGATGAATAATACTCAGTTTAATACACATATAAGAAAAAATTTATGTCTAATATTAGTTTAATACGAGTATTAGTATCAAAAAGTAATCGTTTCACTACTGGCCAAGAAAAACACTACATCACACCACCACGCAACCAAATCAAATAAAGTACAATAGTAAATAACAGATACGACGATAACCCAGCTGCATAACGTAAGACCTAGGTATGTGGGCAAAGTTCTAATGACGGATTCCACTAGACATGAATTACACACGACCGATACGAATGCTCCCCATTCTTCTATGTTCTATTCTATATCCCAAGGAATGCCCCAAAGCTTCCCCAAATTCAAACAACATTCTCTACACGCCACACTACCTCCTAGAATATGACTTTTATATCAAAACAAGAAAGGCAAGATCAGAACAGTGTGTTAGCAACAATGTATAATGCTATGGATTTTTATAGAATCGATATCTCTACACAAAACATATGATCAAAATTATTACCGCACAAAAATAATAAACAATATATGTAGCTACAAGGTCGATCAGTCTTCATGAGGTCCTTATATAGTTGTAGGCACATCCAAGTTTATGGAAAGAACTTCCATAAACCAAACTTTCCATCTTGAATATAATAAAGGCTTCCGATCTCGCTTTTCAATAGTCGGTAAATCTTCTACTGTGTCAAGTATTTCGCTTTACGTTGTAATAATCACATAAATCAAATCAATCACAAATCATCTTTATAAAGGTCAAATTTTCGACGATCTCGCGTGGTCTTCAAGACGCCGTCAAGACTCATCTACTATTAACAATAATGATATCGCTGAATATTAACAAATTTCTTGTATCACTAACAAATCTCCCCTTAGATAAAGTTTTTCGCTACAAATACTTAAGAACCCCACACGCCACACGATAGCTTAAATTAACCCAACACAAATGGACATAAAACACAAGAATATCCAAATGTCATCACAACAAGGAGACAAAAATAAACACATATAAACTCCACCATAGGGTTCTCCATCCGCAGTATCTCCCCCCTATTTATCTCAAAAACATAACCAAAGCATAAAGACAACAAATAAAATGGCACACATAGCCATAGAGACATATCACCTGGGAGGCTCGCCTTATTTCAACACAATACCGATCAACTTACTCACCTCCCTTAAACTCCTAAGTCCAACACATTTTCTTTGCTAAGGTGGTCTGGTCATCACCAAATGCCGATCTCATCCCCGATTAATCCAGCCTCTTTACCGGGCCCACTACCAGGATTCTCCACCGCCATACCTCGAGGGATGCCGGGCATGTGTTCCTCCCTCGTGATCAACTTTCAACCATGACGAAAACTTGGCGAGGGCCCTTCAACATCTTCAACACCAGCCGAATATTAGCTTTTTGAGCTTCTAGGATACTACACATCATACTGGCATGGATCACGCTAATTAGATTTGATTAAGACATCGCACAATGACTGAACACTTTGTCGATCATACACGGTATCACAATAACGATCATAGCGATCTCCGTAATTCCATTGCACGTCAGTGATCCAATTGGTCATAAACATCAAGGCATCAGCTTCTAAATCCCAAAGATAATCTCTTTAAACCTCTTAACATTACATCACCGAATCCCCTAACTTTGCTTGTCGCTACATCAATATCCTTCCACCTGTTTTATACGGCTGACATCTCTTCTAATTGCCAATACGAGAAGCAAATTGTCAGGAAGAATCATCTGGTGGCCACTCTACCCGTTATAAAAAACGTAGCATTCATCCTGCCCAGACTTCTATGTAGAATTGACATATTTCTCCCGCCCTCAAAAGCCCAGAGGAATCCGAGTTGACATGCTTTTCTACTTGAAGGAAACAAGTTACACGGAGAACGGTCACAGAAGGTTTTAAGATCAGTTTGAAGCGTTAGCTGCTGGGAGCTCCACATAGCAAGGCGCCTTCGAAAAGTTAGCTGCAAGTAGTCAAGTCTCTATGTGCAATAATGCTGAAGGACGCTTCCACCTTATCTAGAAGAATCAACCGAAGTTCTGAATGATGTCGACAATGGTAACAAATACGTTAATCGGTGCACGTTGCACTTCACTTGATAAAAAATGAATCATTCCAAGTTGAACTAAGCACTGGCAGGCTTCATCATGTAGAGACTCGAGCCATAGTCTCCTAGACACTAGTAGTAATGCGTAGTGAGGGAAACCTGTATAATGACCACTCCTACTTGCAGAGACAAAGATACTGTCCGAAAAGGAGATTTTCAGCTGCAGTTATCAACAACACCCCTAGTTAACACTTTGACAATCTCCGACAATTGCCGATTATAACCAGTCTCACCATCATTGGCTCATGCAAAGTACCCTTTAATAATACTCGGTAAGAAATCAAAGGTAAAATTGCGACTGTTATCTTTGAGCTGGGGCTCACTGGGTCAATACCAACCTCTATCATGGTATCGCAATGAACTCCCTCACCCATTCGAGACATCAGCGACCAACCTGCTTCAACGCTTGGTACTGACTCACAAACACTACCTCCTGGTAGAATGCCCATACTATCTCAGATTCTTCTCGTGACCTCGCATAACATCCTTTTTCTCAAGTAAGAATCGTCCGATCGGCCATACCTAATTAGCCTCCTTCTTCCGCCACATGGAAGCCAGACTACTTTACGAGAGAGAGTACATCAAGAATATTCTTAGTAATCCTCGTATTCCCAATCCTAGTTCTGTTCTCATTGATTTTCTCCTCCCTTTGGATTTCTCCAACTTATCATAACAAAGAACATCCTCTCTTATCTAACCTCGAAAGGCAACTTCTTCAACATTATCACTCATTGCTCATGTTCAGAAGCTATTCGTCGGTAGAGTCAGTATTTCAAATGTGGCACTTACTCCTCACCACTTTGTCCTCGCATCCTCATGCATCATCATCCGTGTTCTCAAATAATCTTTCCGGATTTTCTTTCACCCTCTCAAGGCTCTCAGCTCGTTCTTCCTTGCTTAGCTTTCTTCTTAGGTCTGTGGTTAGTTCACCAAAGATCAACATTTCTTTCAGCACCACTCTCAGGCTTCTTAGACTTTCTTCAACATCCCAGAATTTATATCCTTCAAGATCATCCACAAGGTGTCAAGAATACCTTCACCAACACATTCGTTCTCTCTTCCAAGTGGTGATCAGCAATACCAACACTAGTATCAACAATACTGCGCGTCAGTATCATCATTCCTTATAGCAAATAAACCATTAGTGCCAACAATACTTGGTACATCAACAAATGCCATACCCTCAACATCTCCATATTAGTGTCCCTAACACTTGGAGTGACATTCTGAACCATGTCGTCAACACTTGGTCTTTCAACAACATCAATCACGTTGTCATTGTCCTTGACATTCACATCACCCCCATCGAGTTATCAATAAGCGCATCACCAACAACATTATCACCAACACCAGAGGGTTTAATTTATCTTACCCATAAGATTAGCGCACTGGATCAAGGCCTGACATACATCGCGAACACTACTCAGCAGAGTACGAAGAATATCATTAACTCTCCTCTGTACCGGCCACCGCTTCTTCATCACCATCCTCCCTCAAGAATTTCAAATGACACTGCCCCACCTCAACATCATCATCATCATCACGACTCATCAAACTCTCAAGGTCTGTGGTCGTCGAATTTAACATCAGCATAATCAGTCCAAGGAAAATAAAAGTTATGAATTTGAGGTGTTGCTTCTTGGGCAACTTCTTGAATAGTGTCAACATGCGGCAAAAATCCTAGAACGGGGTCAACAGTACGTGCCGGATCGACCTCACCGGGTCAAAACAGGGTCGTCGACCCTTTCCCTTGCTTTCTCAACTTCGCCTCACATTTTAAGTCAACTCCACGCTGTGTGGTTCAACATCAGCATGCATCATCACAGACTCATCATCCTTCTTCTTCCCTTTGTCATTCCCAAATTATTAACACACACCTCATTATGAAAAACGTGGAAAATGACGTGGAGTAATTGGTGAACAAGGGCTCAGGTTTCAGGTGATTTATTATTAAATGTGAGTTAACTCCTTCTTCAAAATTTTCCTCCAAAAGTAATTCACCGAAATTAAAACTTCCTTACATAAACCACCGTTGTAATGCCTCACCTTCCCTGGAGAACACTGCTCTCCACCGCTATAGCACTCTGTAAAGATTCATACGGTAAGTCATCAACACACATAAACATGCTCTTCCTCCACACACTCAGACGTTGCACTTGTCCACGCGCCAGACGCCTTCCAAAGATATGAGCGTGACAACCTCTTGCAACTTTTAGAAAACTCTGATTTTCTTCCAACTTGACATCATTATACCTATCTTTGATTTTGCAATGCAATCCTCAGATAAATTTTCTTTTGATAGAGTTATTGTAACGCCCTTTATGAACAACGTCTCCCAACTTCTTATGTCATAGCTCTGAATCTTCACTCTTCTTGCTCACCAAAGCTTTTGCATGTAGTTCATATGTGCCAAGAATTGTCAATAGCCTTTGATACGTTTGGTCACAACTGTCAATGATATGACCTCGCTTCAAATACACTTCTCTCTGCCATCATCACATAGTTGACTAATGCTAATGAGATTGAAAATCAGCCCTTCTACTAAAAGAACACCATCTAGATGAGGTAAGCCTTGAACACACAATCGATCTTTTCCAACAATCATTCCTCCAAATTTCACATGGTCTCCTTTGAGTGAAGTATGTCTTTTTCCCTGTCATGTGTCTTGAACATCCACTATCAAAATAGCAACTGGATTGAGATGGAGCCTTTAGAGAGGTATAAGCAACATGACTAATAGTATTCACCTTCTATATCCATTAAGTCTAGAGCGGGTACTGCCTCCCAGTCCACAATTTAGCAATAAGATGTTCTTCTTCTACCACAGAGCGATGCCAAGACTATATTATGTTGTTCCTCTTCCGGGGAAGCCTCTTTGTTAATTCTAGATGTCAGGACTTATCGGTTTCTAATTGATGAACTTTCCTTTCTAGACAACCCCTCGTGTGACAGTCACCAAGATTCTTTCCAACCACCGTGACTTCCTCAAGAATATCGTGTCAATTCATCATTTTCAACCCTTGTTGAGAGTTTTCAATTGAGCAATAAAGTTATTTATCTCCTCATCTCGATCAGACATAGTTTCAGTCAGCTTCTCAATCTCCTTCTTCAATTTGCCTTTTTAGCCTTAACTTATTATATAGTCACGGTTAATTAAGTCCACTCAAGGACAAGAACTCTGTGAGTCATCGCTAGCTTCCTTCTTCGTCATCTCCTCCTCATCTCACATCGTTATCATGCGTGCACTGCCATCAACGTGGTTCTATCTCTGGTGTAAACGCAACAAAGTTGCTAACTTTTCCTTCTTGATCATCCTCCGCTTCTGAGTCATCATCAGTAAGTGTAGTATAGTAATTCTTCAATTGATTCTTGATATAATTAGTACATTACACTTGAATGTGTCCAAACCCTTCACGTTCTCTACACTGAATCCCTTTTGGTTTATCTTGTTGGTCCAAATTAAAGTTATCCTGGTTCACTGCTTCTTCCAATCATGTCTTTTGTCATTGTACTGGATAATGGGTTCCTCCATATGGCTTCTTGTTAAACCTTGAGAGATTTTGGTTGCTCTTTTGCCAACGATTCATGGTTTCAAGAAGATCCTCATCATCCACATATACATCTTTCGAGGTTGGGCTTAACGCCATCCTCTTTTTTCTTTTACTTTGCTCCCCATCATCGGTAGAGACATTTTCAAAGGTGGTTGGGATTGCCCATCAACTGACCACCTCATAGAATGTTTCTCGGGCCTCTTCACAGTTTGATCTTACGGGCAAATTTCTGTGTGAGTGGTTTTATGAATTTTCACAGCCTCATTACCATAGTTTTTCATAGAAAAAGACACATTAGTTATGTCCTTAATCTATTGTTACATTGTTGTTAATAGTCGATATCAGGTCTATCTAGCATGTAAGAGCTTTCCATGTCTTAGTTCTCAATCGAATTCGAAATGTCATCTTGGCTTTCCTGGGTAGTGATAGTTTGTACCATCATATAAGTAGTCGGGTGATCGACCGACCTTCCTTAAAGCCTTCCATCCTCAAAGCATCCATCTCACTGCTTTAGGTGCCTGCTTTTGATACTTCAATCGAAAAGGTGGAATCGCTCACTCAGCCTAAGAACACTAAGAGACTCACACACCACCACGTAACCAAACGAAACAAAGTACAATAAAGTAAATAACATGACATGATGGTAACCACGTTCGGTGCCAATGTAGCACCTAGGTTTGGGGCGCAAGAGCCCGGAAGCTTCCTACTGGGGACATGGAAATTACAAATAAGGACTTATACGAACGCTACTCCATTCTCTACTCCCTATTCCAATCTCTTATCTTCGTGAATACCCGGAGGCTCCCCGACTTCAAACATCTCCTTATGTCATACTAGTCTCCAAAGATATGATCGAGACATTGCAAACAATAAAAAAAGGAAGACTACCTAATAGGTGTTAACAACAACGGTATTAATTCTACGGGAGTTCAGAACATCAACTACAAAACACAAAAAGAGCACTCTCAAACAATATTATTATCTGGCCAAAACCAACGGTAACATTACATCTATAGCGTGTGGCCTAATTAGGTCCGCATACGAAAGTCCTACATAGTCAGGGGATATCCAAGCTTATGGAAAGAACTTCCGCAAACCAAACTTTCCATTCAATAACAGGTGTTTATCCTTATAAAATATGAATCTCAAGATTCCCTATATTATAAATTAACCAACAGATTCTCTCTTTATAAAAGGAAATAAACCTTCTCGATTAATCTCGGGTGGTCTTCAAGACGTTGTCGTTATTAACAGCCTGAATGACATCGCAAATACTTGTCCACCTTCGCACTAAAATTTTTTATAGTATATCTCATGAAACTATATTTTTGCTTAATTTGCAGATAGAAGGGTAATTTAAAATTCGATAATGTAAAAATAAAACTGAAGAAAACACAAAATGTTTTGACTTTATATATAGATTAGATTATATAGCTAGATAGATTAGAGATAAGATTTAAGTTCGATTAGATATTTTGCATGTTGTCGTTTTGAACCATATACACTACAACAAAAAAATTAAGTTAATCATCCCATTAATGACTTCAATCTCAATACGATTTTGTATTTAATGCCTATGTACGTAATTTTTTTGGTAATGGTTACTTGTAATTTTATTTTCATTTTTATATGAACTACTAACGTGTAATATAATTATGATTATGAGAGAGTTTTGTGATAGTAAAACTTTTTAGTTTGGTTTTATTATATTAAATAATATAAATAGTATAAGCTAAGATTATATAATAATACTCTGTAATATTTTGTCAACGGATTTAATCAAAAAATCATAAAATATCTCATCAAGGGTAATTTAATATTTAATCACGTAAAAGAAAGAAATATACTCACACTTTATAAATCTTAAAGATAATTTGATATATATATATATATATATATATAGCAGAGAGAGGTTATATATATATATATATATATATATATATATATATATATATATTTTTTTCTTTTTAGGTATTAATTAGTTTTCTTAGTTTCATATATACACATTCAAACAAATAATGCTTTGTCAAACCCTTCAATAGCGACACCGAGCCAAAATTATGTGAGTTTAACCCTATTAATTTAGAGACAAATACCTCCGTTCTAGAATATCAGTCTACCACCATCTGGGCTCGTTTCTATGACGATCACAAATCCCCGTACTGAAGTTTTCCATACAAACAACTCCTGCTTCGATTCTACTTTTGGCTTACCTTCTTTATAGCTTTGTTTCGGACCGGCTACTGCCCAGCCTCGATGATCCCTTATCCATAACTTAATTACTCCCCACCCAAATGACTCACTGATCCATTTCTATACCAATCTGCTGACCTTATCCCTGAATTACCATTTATTTATGTGGACACATTTTCCAGATCTTCATTTCTTTTCTATGGCCTTGATCCAACATGCTAATCAATGGATAAATCCCAATTCTCTCATGTGGTCGTTTTGCCTCCGAAGTCAGCTGCTTTTGCCATTTCACAACCTTGCTATCATTACTTAAGTAATTTTTTATTGCCTCTTCCTCTCTTCATTACCGTCGTTCCTTTTGAATTTGAAAAGGTACCCTTTGTCTATAAATTGAGCAGTCACCACACGCAACCCCTCATTTCATACTTCATGTTCTTCAGCTTCTCAAAGCCTCACCAGTTATTCATAAAAAACATCTTTTCCCAGAATGCCCATTCCCCAAAGAGGCTTAAGTCCCACAACATGGCTGGCCTCCTCCTCATCCCTCCTCCTTCTCCCAGGATGCCAACCCAGGTTTTGCCCTCAAGCCTCCCATTTGTGCTTCTCAACGGGTTACAGTACTTCCTAACCTCCGCTTTTAAGTTAATGCTCTTTATCCGACGACGCCACTCATTTTTTTTCACCTTCGGGATTTAGCGCATGGACACACTACCACGTACTCAACAAACCTCTGAGCGGCTAACCGGCCTAGGAGTCTCTTGCAAAGGGAGACTGAGCAGAGTCGGAAGCGTGTTCGCTTCAAGTCGTTAGAACCACCCCTCTAAGATATTCGCCTCGCTTATATCTATCAGCAGCCTGCAGGATGTTTAATCGAAGCCGCTTATTGCCTCCTCGCAGCGGTCTCGGCGCCAGAGCACCTCCGTAGACACACGACGCGCTGCACCGCTCTATCGACTTTCGTTGTGGATCCTACTCTTAAAGAGTTTTGTGTCCCCTCATATTCCATGCCTCGATCCTCCTCATGCTCTACGCATTGACGTTGATTGAAAAGGATTTATAAGATGGACATCTCCTTTATCCGTAACATCCTCCTTGTCAACGCAAGTGATTTAGTTCTCCGATCAAGAAAATAGATGTCATTTAGATAAATTTACACCATCCTTTATCGCTGTCACCGCTTCTAGGCACTGGCATCGATACTCTACCCACATAGAAATCTACGTACTATTTCCCCATGATTCCATGACCGTGGGCACTGAGTTCCTTCAAGGTTTCATTGTCACGCGATCGCTACCTTTCCCTTGTATCGAGCCATCTTATCAACCGCTGAAATCTCTTCTTTTCCTCCACCAAGTCTGTGTCAGCCGCAAATTTCGGCTATCGGGTAGTTCGTCATAATATGAAACCTGCCGCCTCTAAGTGAATTTTCACGCTGAATGTGACATCGGATCCATACAAAGAACCTAGTGGGGTTCTCTGCCAGATGGAATGTGTCGTCCTCGGAATATAGTACTGCTGGGAGCTCTTTCTCAAATGCCTCTCTCCTTATCCATATCAAGTTTGCAAGATAAGACACACTTGAGGCTGTCCATGCTCTATAACCACTCCTAAACACATATTCAATCTTTTCCTACCGCGACTGCCCCCAAAGACTTGTGGTACCTCTCTAACCTCAGAAAATTCCCTCAAGAACCGATACACTCAAGTTTTGATCTGTTTGTTGCCGGGGTTCAAGTTTCTTTTACCGACTGTGAAGTAGTTCAACGCCAAAATATCCCGGTGTGTCCTTCTGGGAGGTCCCCATTATATCAATACTCCCCGCCGAGTAGAAAGTGCACTGATTAAAGCACCCCAGGTAGGTTGACGAAGGATGCATTTCAAGCATGCCTCGGCATCCTCGCTACGTATGGTTGGGCAGATCACGAAATGTGTCATCCAATCAGAAATCTTATGCGGCTGGCATTTCCTTCGATGATGCCCACACATTCCCCCATTAATTTTTTCTCGATCACCATCAACCCTTTCCTCTCTGTATTACATTTCAACAACGTTTCCTGTAGCCGATCTTCTGCAGAGACTCCATCCAAAGAAGGCAGGTATACCTTAAGCTCAAGGCTCCGGATTTTGTTAGTTGCCGATCCCCGGGGGATTCCTGCTCGAGGAAATCCATGATAGCCCGATATCATGGTTCGGACAATCCCCCCTCACCCTCTGGGACATTATCCATCACTTCCTTCATTCGAAAGGCTTCTTCCGCCACCCACTCCCCATCAGAACTGCTCTGTCTCACACCATGGCCAAAGCCGAGATAGTCTATCCGCCTCCTAATTTCTCTCTCGGGGAACATGATCCATATGACCGAACCGGAAAAGTATGGCCAAATTTCCAACCCTCCGTAGATATCCGACCAGCCTTTCCTTTGCCTCATCAACTTTAAAATCGCCATTCACATGACCTACTAGAAATTGAGAATCCATCCTTATATGATATCATTCCTAAAAGCATTTTGCTAACGAAAGCACTATCGTCATTTCATACCGGCTCGCTTTTTTTGTGGCTTAAGGCAAATCTCAACATCCTCACCCTTCGGGACCACAGCAGGCTCCCGCCTCTAACCACGGATCGTTTCACACCGCCTATCCCACAGGCCATAACCTCGCCGGGCGTGTGTCTCCACCAAAGTTGATAAACTCGCGCTCTATCCAGCCCTACGGTTATTCAACCATGAAAGCCGGGCTGGTACTGAGCCTGGAGCATTCATCCACGGCTCTGAACCGAGATGAAATTCGCCGCCTCTCTATGGCCCACTTGACTATCCATCCAGATCGGTTTCAACTTTACGTGCCTCGACGTACGCTTCATCTTTCTGCGTAAATAATTGTGGCATACACCCGCCTTCTCCATCAAAGATACCTCATCTCGCCTCACGACCCGGCCGACATAGTATATACCAGCTTCTAGACCTTCTCTATCGAATGCAGGCAGTCTTCCGCGCGTGCACACATTCGAATGAAAGTAATGGCCGCTGAAGTTTTGACCAAATAAATTTTGTGTAGCCAGATCCTCTCATCGAATACGCCTGCGTGCACACACACATTTTTTGATCCCTCGAACCTTCTCCGGTCCTCGTGGATATGGTGCCCTCTCCACTCCATGCCTTTGACCGCGCAGCGGCGCCACGTAACATCCTTCTCGCATTCTCTGCCGCCTGCATTCTCCCGCCTACGTTGGGACCTTCATCTTCAAGTGTATGTTTATTACCACTGAATCGGCGATAACGCTGGCCGGCCGAGACCCCATTATAGGCTCAATTCACCATGTCCTTAATAAATAATTCTACCATCAACGTGGCCTATCATGGAGGCGGATGCCTAAGTAGTTAATCACCCTCGTAAGTCCGGCCTCGGAATAGTTCTATCTGGGGTGCCCTGATCATGTCCAAAGTCAGCCTCCTCTTGGCTTCGACTTCGGCGCAGATTATCCTTCATCGGTTGCTTCCCATGCCCCTTCTTAGCCCTTTTCTCCACCTCCTCGATCTGAATGTACATGTAGACCCATTCATTGACCTCCTCCAAATCCTGAGGTTGCCTCTTTGTGACTCTTGAACTTTCTCTCAACCGCACTTCCACAAAAACCAACAACATCGCCCCTCGTGATCGATTAAACTCGAATCGAACCTCTCCCTCGAAGGACTAAACGATCTGCCCTCCCTCGTTTAGTGGTCATCGTGAGTTTCATCCTTTTCTGCCTGGACCTTTCCTACATAAGTTTCGTGGAATATTTTTGAGCTTCGGCTGACGTAACACACCCTTTGGCAACCGTCAATTCATTTCAGCTGGCCGGCTGGGGAATGGATGGAAAGGCTCGCAGAAGACACTCTTTTTGTCCGTCTGGGTGAAAAAGCATATCTGAACTCAAGGATGCCAAGCCCTCCGGTCCATCTTTTCTTGTAATTGCAACATGTGAGTTTCATTCCACTGCATGACCGCATCTCGAATGCTCCAAAAAAGCTGCATCCTTCAGCTGTGTTCGCCTACCGCTGTCCGGTTACCTGCCGAGAGTATCCATTGTTAATCTTCATTGTGATTCATTTCGGGGTACGGGCATAAATTTCGCAGACTGCTGCCAAGGCTTACATGGAGCCTTTATCGTCACCTGGCAGATCATTTTCTCCGCATTGTGGGAGTATTGGCAAGTCTTCGGCCCCGTCCTCCCGGCCGGATATAATTCCACACGGTTTTCCCCAACCTGAGGAATCGCCTTGTTCAAAGCCTCCTCAGAATAACCCCGCGATCTCCATGTATAATTTCCACTGTGCACGGTTCCTCCTGACCTCAAGTTGATCGGGTTCGGGCGCCGGGTCGGGCATCCTCCGCGTCCGTCAATCGATGTTCAAAGCTCGAAATTCATCTACTCCCCCGAGGGCGGTTATCATTACCCTATTTGTGTCCACATAATAGCATCTAGCGGGCGGTGATTTTCACGCAAGTCTCCTATTGTGGGTCGCCAATGACGATCTCGTCCGTTTCAAGGGATGGGCCTGGACAATCTTTCCAAGCTATCTTCGAGACAAGTGTCCAAATGAGTCTTACAAAATAAGGACCGGTTGTCCGGCCGGAAACACCACGACACAGAATGACAAAGAGTTTAGTTTCCCGAAAAGTAGAGTCAGGACAAAGCCGAACTTCCTCGATTCGCCTTCATGTCGTTAAATTTCTTTCATAGTTGCTTGGACCGCTACTTTGGTCGAGCCTCGATGCAATCCTTTATCGTCGACACGATTTTGTGACTCATTAAGGGTCGAATAATCATAACCTTAATTGAGTCGTAATAAGCCGCTAGTCCTCCAACGCCTTCTTCTCCTTTAATATCGAAGTCGACAACCCAACCCATTTAATTCCGCTTTATCGCGCCCACTGCATGGGCCCACGTCCATTTATTCTGTTGTCTCTGCCCCGATCCATTTCTGGCGCCTAATCTTGCTGACCGATCCCTGACCTACTTATTTATTTATTTGATTATCCACTTTTCGAAGGCTTGTATCTTTTAAACTTCTAATCGTAGATATTTTTGCTTCAGATATATATCACTTGGATTTAAAAACTATCATAACGAAAACAGAGTCAAATTTTTCAAGGCTGATATATTTTTTATCAAATATTATACAATATAAACAAATATATTTAAGGCCAAAAGTTTTCAAAGAGAACAATCAAAAAGTTAAAGTGGACAAATCTTAAGAAACGGAGGGAGTAATAAAGATGTCAATAGTTTCTGATCGTCTTACTGTTAATTGATACTCAATGTGTCCTGCTAAAAAAAATGATGTCCAATTCATGATGTTTAATAACATGGAGTACATGATTGACATGTTTAAAAGAATATTAAAATAACAAAAGTTTAAAAGGACCCTAACAAATTTTCGCTATTCAAAATGATATATCATCTTATGATCGGTTGGTCACTATCGTTCGTTTTTTTCCATTATAATTTTTTTGTTCAGGGATTTAGTCAGAGGGAGATTTCTGACTTTTTGCTTAAGTTAATTTCTTAATCTCTGTTAGTTAAGCTAGCTAGGCTTACTTGTCAAAAATTGCTTGTATATGAGATTATGGTTGAGTGAAAGTTACTTAAATCGAGAAAAAAGTTATTTTTTTTTTTAAATCGATTATTCAAATGTCTATGTTAAATTGAAAAGCACACTATATTATTACTAAAAATTTAGAGACTCAATTTAGTAAAACTTATTTAAGTAAAACCGAGTAAATAAACTTTGGTCATGGGAAGTACTATAATCAATCATTATTAATCGTCCTCTCATCGAAGACTGTTGCAAATAATTCTTAATATCCCATAAGACGAGAAATGATTTAGGAGGTTTTCGAATACTTTGAGGTCTTAATTTTATTCTTGTCATCGTAATTTTTTTTTTAAGAAAAAGACAGCTGAAATGATGACATTTACATGTAATAGTATAGTATACAGTAGCATACGGAGTATATAAATGGTAAAGAAAATCTCAAGGGCCACAGTCACTGCTCAAGTACTTGGCATAACCGATGAATAAGTTCTATTTGCTAGAAAATGGAGATAAGAAATGCATGTGATTATCAATTCATTCCATAGGTAAGAAAAAGGTTATTCCTTAGAGAAATACCTCAGCTATATTTTGGCCTATAGCTGCTACCTTTAATCTACATATATGCATGCGTAGATGTTCGCTTCAAGCAAAATCTCAGCTAGAAACCACTAACTCCCTCACTTCCACTTGGTCTTTCTTCCACTCTCAACAGATAAAGAAGCAGCTTGCTTTTTCCGCTTTCATATCATCATATAGTGAACATTGTAAAAAATAGTAATCCACCATCTTCCCAAAAAGATAGTCCAATACAATTTTCAATTATTCAAATTATATATAGAAACTCTTAGAATTAATTCATGACATAACTACAAAACTGAAAAATTATTGAATATGGCTATTTATGCGAATTCTTAAAGTAGCGTGTGTGAGCTACTTTTCCTAATAAACTGAATATAGTTTCGCTATCATTCGATTACTTTTAATAATCACTAAAGGAGACGCCCAACGCATTTACGTAATCACCGATTTTAAATATTTGATATACATTTTTATAAAGCTTTTTAATTCGAATCACTAAAACTATGTAAACTAGCACTCTTTCGAATATTTTTCTAATTAATATTTTATTTTTCATGATATTTCTGATCATAAATGTTCAGTATAAATATAATATAAAATTACAATAAAATACGATGTCATATAGATATTATACCAAATCAGATGCCTATGTAGATACAAATATTACTAATAATTTGATGTCTCTTCTCGATTAAATATATTGACGAATTGAGTTACATCACTATGTGAGTTATTTAATTATTTACTTTTTATGCCTAAGTAAATTCATGATTTAAAAAAGTGATAATTTAAATTTTTATAAATTCATATATGCAAAGGAATTAAATAATAATAATAATAATAACAATAATAATAATAATAATAGTTCTACATAATAATAACAATAATAATAATAATAATAATAATAATAATAATAATAATAATAATAATAATAATTTTACACCTAACATATGACTATTTAACTAACACCTATTATAATAATAATAACTATAGTTCTACTTAAAATATATTATTATTCAACTAACACCAATTTGATGATTTAAACTAATTATAAAATAAAGTTAATAAAAAAGTGATATGATTCAATGCATATCTTTGAATTATTAAACACGCACTGAGATAAAATAAATAAAGTTAATGAAAAAAGGATATTTATCATATGAATTATGTTTTGCTATATATTGTAACATGCGATGGGGATCAGAATGTCCTTATTATTTATTCAAGGAGTGCCAAAATAAAATCCATCAGAGGCTAAAATTTCCTCGTGGAAGTTTATCAACTGTGATCGATCGGCCCAAACTATGGACTTCTGCTTTGCCGATTTACATTTGCTTGACTTTGACCTCGAGATCGAGCTGCCCGCTACCAGTTTGATTTATTATCGAATTGGCCTTGATTTGATTTGATTTTAAAGTTCGTGAAACAAACGACGCCAGAGTTTCCATTTGACTCTTGACGCCACAAGAACATACACTTATAGCTCGTACGCCGTCTTAGCAATTATTATCAGAAATGATGATCAGATTAGCGCTGACGCCCCGACCTTTGGTTGGATGATAATTAATCGAAAGGTGATCAGCTTTTGCTTAAAGACGCTTCCGCCTGAACTGTGATATAAGGATCGAATGTTTAGCTGTTCCTATATCCGAACTCGATGAATTAAACTCAGATTTTAGGTGTCTATGCAAGATTTATGAATAATCAGCAATGCCACTAAATACTACAGCCGACGCTCATCAAATTTCGCTTTAACTTGAAGAATTACCGCCAGGCATTCCACCTAGCGCCTATTTTTGGTCGCCGGGCGTAAGCTTCAACACTGTTGGTGTTTCGCCGTGGTTTAAAATATTTAATCTTAGAGAATTTCGTGGCGCTGCCCTCGTATTCTCTCTCTCGTGTGTTTTCCGGTATTACCTCTTAGATGGTTTTGAAATTTGTGGGGTCTATATAGCCTCGAGGTTTTGGAATACTTATTTCTAATTGCTTGGTTGCACTTCGTGTGGATCAAGATTTTAAATCACCGTTGAATTTTCGAGGCAAAATTTTAAATCGCTCTGATATTTAAGAATTACTTCGCTTCCAAGAATAAAAGAGGTGCCTATTTTGAGTAAAAATGCTCCAATTCTATTTCTAGGTAAAAAATATTTTCATGTCAATTCCTCGACCTTTGGAACCTTTATTTCGAACCCCATAACTTCTAGAGTTCCCATTTCGAACCCCAAAACTTTCGGAACCCCAATTTGAGGCCATAGGGACGATTTTAATGTAATAAAATTAGAATTTTTAGCCTCGAACCCTAAATTTAATGTTTATTTAATTCGGAGCTATTTTCCTCGAAACTGTCAACGGTAGCTTACATTAAATTTAGTGGTTCGATCGAGCACCCTAGCCACGTAGCATTTCTTAAATGTCAATAATTTGATTAAGTCCGCCTAAACATTTTAATTTTTTGGGCCACTGTCTGCCTACGATTGCCCCATCGAACCAAAATTTGGGCGTAGTGAGTGCTGGGCTTGATTCGATCTAGATAAATTGGCCCAATGACCGCTGTAGATGTCGGGTATTTAAAGCGTTTTTCTTCCAACATGTGTCAAGCCCTTTATAACCGAGCATTTAGCTCCTCATTCAACTTATCGATGTGATTGATCGCTTATCACGAATTTATTATCATCCGATCTTTAAAGCTCAACAAGCCCTGGCCGGAGGTCTAGAGTTCATGACAACTCATGTTTCTGACTCGTTTATAGTTGCATTTAAGGCTAACTGCGGGTCCCTCGATCATCATCCATGTCATTTTGAGGACTTCTGGGGCGACGATAACATACCATTTATGTGTGGATTTATCAGATACTCCTTTGATCACAACCCTCGCTCAACTCCTTACTTATAAGAATGTTGACTTATTTCAGATTTACCGCGACATATTTTGTATGTCATAATCCCTAATTGCCTTCGCCTAAAACTCACTTAATTCAAGACTTCTAATCCAGCGTGGATTTAATGCTAATTTAGGTGTCAGATATCATTTAATTTCAATATATTAGAATTAAATTATTCGGGTTTAATGTTATATTACATGTTAAGCATCTGCTTAATTCTCCATTTATGAGAATTAAATAATTTTAAGTTTAATGTTACCGCTGATTTATTATACGTTAAGACTTATTTAATTCCCCGGGACTGCATAAGATGTAATATGAATTCATTTATTCGGGTTTGAATATTGACATGAATTTAATACATGTCAAGACCCCATTTAATTGTCAATTTATTAGAGAATTAAATTTTCTGCAGTATTTAGTACTCTGGGATTTGTTTATATCGATCCTCAAATCCTCTGATTTAAATAGAACTTAATATTTATAATTTTTAACATGAATTTATTACACGTTAACAACCTTAACTCGTGGATTTTAGAATCAATTATCCCATTTTTTTTGAATTTTCGGACCAATTTTGAGTCCATTTTATTTAATTGTCAAATATTCGGGATGTATTATTTTTCATGTGAAAAAAAATTTAATCATCCCTACCCACGCCAGAGGAATTTCTCGGTCAAGGCCCATGTTAGGGCTAGTTCTTTTATTTCGCTTTGCAACTTCAAGTTGCTTACTTATCCAACAAGACAAGATAATGGCTTTAGTAATTGGCCCACGGTAGTGTCTATATATAAGAATGAAGATGTAGCAGTAAGCATTCATCACTTTCTTCCCCCTACCAGCGAGTACCATGTAACGGAGCTTTCCTCCTTTTTATATATATATATTTCGGTTCTTGTTCTTTTGCAATATTACGCGTGATCATATATCATCATTAACGCCTTTTCTTTATGATTTGCAAGCTTTTTAGTGCATGAAAATTACAAGTATTTCGCGACGTTGGGGATCAATCCATTCTTAACAACAGGAAGAATACCGAGGCGTGTTGAATCGCTCAGAAGATTTTGTTTCCTTTTATGAAGAATATCTCGTGAGATACTATTTGGTTAAGGAAAAAGGAATTGCTTGGGCATCAAGCAAAAAGACTCACATGTCTATAATAAAGAAGGAAAGAAGACCGAATGCATTGAATAGATGGAAGTTTTATTTATGAAAGTTATTACCATAAACTTATTTGTGCCTACACTATATAAAGGCCTCTAATGCAGACCTAGAAGACAATAAAAAAAAAAGAGTTTCGAGAGTTTATTTTATCAGAGGTCGAATGCACAGTAGCGTTCTATAAACTCCTTTATTTGTACAACTATTGCTAACACTCACAACAGCCCTACTTTTTAGTAATTACCACGCAGAAGTTAACACATACTAGTGATACAAGGCCTAAATAAGTGATGTATCAAGCCTTTTATGGGGTCCGACTCATACATATGTAAAAGCGGAGTAGAATAGTACAAGAATTCGTATGATTTCAGAGGAAAGTTCGGTTTGTAATTCTCAGATCACAATGGTCCTTCATCAAGAGCTGTCTCCGCATTCCAGCGCTATCAAGTAACAACCAAGCACAAGTTATTGGTTTTTTACTTTTAGCCTGTGGTTTATTTTATTATTTTTGTGTCGAGTCGCCTTCAGAGTGTCGTAATCGCGACTGACGATCGGGGTTGTTCGAGATAGGACGATTACACTTTTTTTCAATTGGTATCAAAGCCGACAATCTAACATACAAAGAGCGATCGGTAATCTTTTTGAAAATGGAAGGTTTTGTATGGAAGGAGGCTCTATCACTCAATTACCGCTTCACATGGAACCAATTATGCTTACTGTGGCGTTAGATGAATGTGTTCCTAAATCTATGGGACAATTAAGATACGGAAAGTTGTATGTGCTGCGGACAGACTAACCGACACCGACGGCGCGTAGTAACCGGTGAAGCCAAACGACGACTGGATCGAAGAACATGAACTTGCCTACAAACGACAAGTGCCACGAATGCTATCTTCAATATTATGATTCAATGCATGGCCGATCAACATATGTAATCAGTGGGGTAATGATCAAGAGGACATTTTTACAACCCAGATTTTAGTGAACTCATGTACGAATGTTTAGACCTAACAGCTAACAACGAGATTCAAGTTTAAGAATGGAAGAAGACGACCCATAATAAAACAATAACACGCCGAAGGATATGGCTAACGAAGCCTTTTTCGCTAGGGGACCCATGAAAGCAATGACGCCGCGAGAAAGTTACAAGAACGCCACCAAAAATTTGCTCATAGTGTAATGCATAATGGGGTTAAGCTCGTGATTTAACTACTATGAGTCCGATGAACTAATCGGGCAATTTGGCTACATTCGGTATGTCCCTTAACGGGGCGAGAAAAGAGTTAAGAAATGAATTGCAATTAAAAGCTTCGTCTACAGATATATTTATTTAAGAATCGGGGAGACCACAAATATTCTTAAGACCTTTTAACAAAACCCTCAAACGACGGTAACGAAACCGCTTAATTGAGCTGCCGACCATCCGCACCGACAGTAAGCACAATGCACGGAAGAAGCCTGCACAAGAAAGCAACTACGGGACAGTCACCAAACAACTAAAAGATATTCACGCAGAGAATGTGAAGGTCGGACCTATTCAAGCCGAAGTTGTCCAACCATCTTCAAGAAGCAATCAGAATTACTCCTCAATCTGAACGCATTTATAGTCGAAGATGAACAAGATGATCAAGTTAACAACTTTGCGGCTTTTTACAAGAGTGTTCGAACCAACCGCTAATGATATCAGGATGACAACAAGAAGGGACGAGGGAAGATATGACCCATCAAGAGGCGCCAGAGAACTACAAACTCTTATATACCAAATGGATGGAGCCAATAGCCGCGTATACCAAAGTTGACGCTGAAAAGGAACAAATCAAGATAAAACGGTAAAACTAAGGAAATTAGGAGTGGATCAAAATCAAGAGATTCATCACTTGAGAGCGCAAGTTAATGTACTAAACAAGGGATTAAAATGATGAATTCAAGCACAGATATTCTGGAGGAGATTCTTGGAGTTGGAAAAGACGCCGCGATAAGATGCGAATCACTTCAACAAGGAAAATTGTTCAAAAACCAAAGTTAAGACAATTCAAATTTGTCCGTGAAGGTCAGTCCACCCATCAAAAAATGTAGAGAGAGCAAATCAGCTTGGTCATCAATCGCAGGAGGAGCAAAGTATGGTATTTTCATTATTGTGAAAGAAGCACATATCAAGGCCATATTGTTACAAACTATACGTGACCAGTATAAGTGCAGATCAACCTCAGAAAGCTTAAATGGGTCAAGCATGCGAACATCAAGAATAAGTTGCATACACTTCCTTGAAAACACAGCGTAATCGTTGGTACTTTGATGCTGGTTGTTCAAGCATTTATTGTACGAAGGCTTATCTCACTCAGATTGCTCACTTAAAGCGATCATATCACAATTCGCGATGGAGGTAAAAGCGAAGAATTACTCCAAAACGGAAGTTCCATGTCGATGGCTTTCCTCGCATTTAACGGACGCTCTAACGGGTCGTAAGTGGTTAACTCCAACTTCATCAAGATAAGTCAATTATGTGACGATGACACGAAAGCGTTCGCAGTTTATGGTACACACACCCACTTCTCGTGGAAAAGACTAAGCATAGAACGAGGTCGGCCGACAATTGCTACACGCTGAGCTTTGTACAAGCCCCGTATTCTAAAATGTTAGGATTCCGACTATGGCACAAAGAGATTAGTCGGGGATTAACGCTAAAAAAGACCAGAAATTATTTTCAAGGAAGCTGCTCGAGGAATACCACCATTCATGTCAAAGACCAAGTACGGGAGAGTGTCGATTGAAAACAGAATTACTAGTTGCCACCGTAAGCCGCAGAACAGGTCACAACTTGCGACTAGCTTGATGCATATGAATTTGACGGGACCTATGAAACTTGGAAAGATAAAAGAGGAAATAAGTATGCTCCATGCTGGTACGACGATTTCCTCACCAGATACATTATTAAGTTTCAGAAAAATCGAATACTGAGGCGGCAAGAAGTCATTCTTCAAGTTCAAATGAGAAGGAAACAACACGTTGTCCGGATTAGAAATCTAATTATGTGAGCAGCTTGAAAAATTCAAAATTTATTTAGCATCGCGACCGACCGAAAGAATTACGGCGACTCTCCGCCTCCTATCACACCACAACAAAATGGTGTCATGAGCAAGGCACCAAATAACAAGACGGAACATGCCACATCTGCTAAATGATTCTCCTGCCTGGCCGAGGCTATCAACATTGCCTATCACATCCATAATCGCACATCACTTATTTATCAAGTACAACACAAATTATGAAATACAGGGGGGAGAAATCCGTATGTTCAATATTCTCTACGTATTTGGTAGTTTCAGGCTATATTCTTTGACGACTACGAACCAAGGAAGAAATTTGATATCAAAAGTGATTAAGGCATATTCTCGGGATACCAACAAAGACTGCATTTTAAGGTTCTACTAAGGAGTCGGTATTTAACGAATAACACACGGCGCGATGGTACACTGCTTTCAACGATAGCTTGGTCAACCGGCAAGGAACACGTTGTTGACGGCAAAAAGAAGTCATTTATTAATATGTAACGACAAATTTTACTTCTATACAACAATTTAATCCAAGAATCACCCATTGCCAACATTATCGGGGAAATTGATCGGCATAAGTTATAAATGCTATGAATGAACCAAGGGATCACGTAAAAATGGTAGGCCTTATTGAAAAAAGTTGTTTCATATCTAAAGTAACTAAAGCACGTCAATTTAAGCCCTTAACGACAAACACCGGATAAATGCCACGCAAGCATGAATCGCTTCCGCTTGTGAGAAACGACATGCTGGGAAGCCAGGCCTGCATTAATGTGGATCATAATGTCATAGGAACAAAGTGGATTCCAAAACAAGTCCATGGTTTGTTGTTATTGTGCATGCTCAAGGATACTCAATACAGACAGCGTGTAGACTCGAGGAAACTTTGCTCCGGCTGCCGTGCCTGGCTATACATCTTCTTCTCTTAGCTAAAGATGCTTCGATGAACTTCAAATTATACCAAATGGACGCAAAAGTGTGCTTGAACGGTGCGGTCAAGAACAAGTATATGTGTGAAAGATCCAAAAGGATTTGTTGACGAGGCTTGCCCCCAACACGCGAATGCATCGAATAAAGAAGCTCCTTCTAGTATTTGGCACAGACTCCACAAAGTACTTATCGATCAAGTGGATATTAGAGAAACCGATAAGACTTCTTTATTAACTATGAAAATTCAAAATCGATGGTAGCACAAATCTATGTAGATACAACGTTTATATCTCACCCAAGTATGCCAAGAACTTAGTGTTAAGTTTGTCTTCAAAATAATTAAGAGACCAACTAAAGCAGATGGCGCTCGGGTTCTATTAAGCAACTATAGGAGCAATGACAGGTTTTCTATCTCATAAAAAAAGTGTGCTGTGACATTGCCTATTCATTGAGTATGTTCTCAGATTTCAAGAAAACTTCGAAAGTTCTATCCGAATCAAGGTAAGCAGGATCATCAAATATGTGAAACGGGGTATCAGGAATTATGATCTTTTGTATTCTTTATACTACCGCTGCTTTCAGGTATCAGTGACATTAGCGGAAATAATCAAGATAGAAAAAGCACGCCCTGGGAGGAAGTTTCTTTTGGGGAATAACCTTGTATCTTGATTCAAGCAAGAAATAAAATTCTAGTTTCTCCTCGACTACACCAAGCATAGCTATCGGGTAGCTTTGTACCCAACTCTCACACGTAAGCTAGATGCTCGAAGAATACAATGTCTGTACATGACACTCTATTGCGGACAACTCGAAAGGTCATCAATATATCCAAAAATCCAAGAACATAGCATTATTAGATAGAATTACCATTAGGGCGCTAAGGAAGATAAAGTTGATTTTCTTGAAATGTTTAGCATGGGCAACAGATATTTACCAAAGTTTGATGCACAAAGTTCTAATCCTCGAGATCGATTATGGTTATCGACAAATAGCAACCAAATGCGGTCAGAAGACTAAGAGATACGAAGTGGGGATACCACGTGTTACAACCTGTGGAGTAAGCAACGTGCTGTAAGTTCGATTTAAGGTGTTATAACTATTGGCATGTAGAAAGGTTCCAAAATCGATGAATTTGTTTTGGCGGAAACTCGGCGAGAAGTTAATTATCTAGTTAATGGCACCATGCTCATTACTCATGCAAACTGGTTCCTAAATAATCACCCACATCTTTATTCGTCTCTAATTACCATAAAATCAATTTTGCCAAAAAATAAAACAGCCCATTAACCTCTTCAAGAAATCCACACATACCCACTCACAATTCTCACAATCTCAAACACAAATATCTCTCTTTCACTCACAAACTCCCAACCGGCCCTCAAGACCTTCCCAAAATCTCATAAAAACTTCAAAACAATGACGGTGAAAATCCTCAAGAGGCCTTAACACGTCAAAAAGCGAGTAAAGGCAGCAGGGCGTTGTCCGAAGAGCCGACATTACGTAATGGTGCTGAACCACCAATCATAATCAAAGCCCGTGTGTTTCAAAGGTGTTTAAAACCTCTGTCTCGACGAGTATTTTAGTGAAAGAACAAGTTTTCTTCCAACTCCGATCGTAAGTATACCCCTATCGATACTTCTCAAGAAGATACACAAGTGGCACTTTAATTCACAACAATTATTTATCTAACATTACACTAATGTTCGAGAACCCAGGAAACCTTAGGCCGGTAGTGCCCAAGCAGGCTAATCGGTAAGGCTTCATAAGCCGGGGCAGCTAGAAGGAAAATGTGCCTCAAGAGGCCAAGAATTGCTCATGAAAAAAGTGATGCCATCTGTTACACAACCAATCGTTGGATGCAAGAATGGTTGCTCGAATATGAGCCATGTAGTGACAATCCTCAAGACACTCAAGAACTGGCGAAGAGGACATAGCCGACGCGATAAAAAAAAGGGAGAAGCACTACAAGTGAAGTCAAGCTTGAACGACAACTGCATTGTAGGCTAAATAGGAGGATTCTAAAAATATTGATGCCGCATCTAATACTAATGTGCCTTTGAATTCCTAGGAGGAAGACGCTGCATGGAGGCTCAGGCAAACCAACGCAGTAGGTTTGATAAGACGTTATCTGGGTTACCAAGAACCCAAATATTATGGACATTTTGGAAGAGATTTAATGGGTTGTTATGCTGGTCCTTACTACCCGAAGCTTTTAATTATTGCACACACTGTGACACATGATCATGCAATTGCCAACTATAACAAGATAACCTTCAAAAACTTCACCTTTGACTTCTCTCCAAGAATTATTAATGACTATTTTTATGAGGATCCAACTGGGGTACTAATGGCTATAACTTAACTATCTATTGTCAAAAGTTGTTAACTAGCGCCATTGACACTTGGCCTGACAAGGGACTTCCTTCCTCTAAACTGACTGTTACAAGCCAAGGCTTCTAAAGTTGGTGTCGCGACTGTCCCTACCACTCACACTACTAGTTTCTCTAAGTCATTAACTAGGGTTCTTTATATGGCAGTACCTGGGCCTCAACAGATTTAGCTGGCTTCTTAATAAACTATACAACATGCCTACCCTATGCCGCTCTCGAAACTCATAGCCTTATCCTAAAGATTTATACGTAAGATCCCACAAGCCCGTGTTAAGATGTCATGACCACCGAGGATACCCACGGCCCCCACCTGAGCTATTACCATCGCCTCCTAAACTCATAAGCCGCCGATATACCGCACCTATCGACGTCAAGCAATTGCAGCGCAGACTCACTGGACAACCCAACTTCTAAGTGGACCCAGATTCCGTGTGATTGACGTGGGGCGATTCCGCCTAGCCTCGGCTAGAAATCCGCGCTGAGGTATCAAGCTGAGGAGCTTATTGAGAAGATGATCCAGATGTCGATCCACTGCTGAAAGACAATAGTACGTAGGCACCTAAGGCTTCGATAAGTTGTTCTTGTCCATATTCCAAGAATAAATGTATTTTAAAAGCTTGCTATGTTTTTTGGACAAATAGGGGGATGGACTGAGAACCCTACGCGGATCATCATTTCCATTTATTTGTATAATTTGATGTTCACGGTGTTAAGTATTATGGCTTTTTATGTTTTATGGCATCTGCTTAGCCATCCGCCTTTAACACTGCGGTCGACATTTGACTATTATGCTATGTACATTTCCATCTTGTGCTTTTTATTTTACAAGTTATTTACGCTATTCCCTTATTGGCTGCTATTTACACTATTTTGATTTGAGGTTATATACTACGTAAGATGACGCGGTGTTCTCGCGATTTGTCATAACTTACCCAAAGGAAGAGTTTGTTAGTCCATGAAAATTAGCCAAGTATTTCGCAATGTCGCACTAATTGTCTCCGATACATGAACTATATTAATCGTCAGCAAAAGATTTTGTTTCTTTTATGAAGAATATCTCATAATACTGTTAAGGAAAAAGGAATTGTTTGCATCATGCTAAGATTCACACATCTATAATAAAAGGAGCACATCGACGCATTGAATAACATGGAAGTTTTTTCTATGGAGGTTATTATCATAAACTTATTTTGTGCTTACACTATATAAAGTGCCTCTAACGTAATTCCTTTAAGACAACCGGCATCAAGAGAATTTCGTGATTGTATTTTGGTGAGGCAAAAAGAGCTTTCAGAGTTTATTTTTATTGTCGGTTGAATGCACGAGTGTTCTATAAACTCTTTTAGTTTTTAACTTCAACACCGTTACAACAAATTCTCAAGTAGCGATTACCAAGAGTCGATTACATACCGGATAGTAGTGACAGAGTGTAGATGCACAAATTAGGGGAGCCTCGGACTCATACATAGAGATCGAGTGTATCAGGCGGCAAGAATTTTATATCTGTGATAAGTTTCTATTTGTAATTCTCATATCATGTTGAATCCACCAGCAAGCGTTCTAACAGACCTAAAGCGCTACATCGCACCAAACTGGGTTACCAAGTTATCGTGGTTTTACTTTTAGCTCAGGTTTATTTTATTATTTTTGTGTCGAGTCGGAATAAGAAGTTTCAGAACGCGCATCGACGACCTAGTTCGAGGTAGACGATTACACTTTTTCACTTTTCAAGTTAGGCAGAGCACAAGCTCAGATCTTTGAAGACTTCAGAAATTTCAGATAAAGATAATATCTTTTATTCCTTATGCATTTATTTTATGCTTTTTATAGACTTTACCATATTATTTTATGATTATTTGGTAATCCGTTGACTTAGACTATATGCTTTTAAGTATAAAAATTAAAACTTTATAAGTTTCAATTATACATGTAATATAGTAGTCTCCAAACATCAAGCATTCGGCTTTTATTTGGATCATGTTTTGTACTCTAAAATATGCTATTCATTTATTGCATGGACTATTCCCTCAAGTTTCATCATGTTTCAATAGCATAACTATTTTTTTAACTGATGCTTTTAATATCAAATTTCCATCTCCTCGTAGTTAAGCTTGTAACTTCTTCGTTCCAAGTCCGTTTTGGGCTTGTCTTATATCTTTAGAAGGCTAACGATGAGAACATTCTTTTGATATATGGAGGGCCTCATAAATCAGTATGTAGCTCGAGTTATGGGTGTTTAAAGCCGTGACTGGAATTTTGTACTCTCTAAATTTTCAGCAACATCATGATTCTATTCTCCTACCGGCCGTGATTTTAGTTTTTGTGTATTTTTTTGGAATTTTTCGGCACTCCCGAGGTTGGTCGTCCAACCCCATGAGCACATGCGCGCTTATAATTCGAAGTTTGTTTTGCTTTGAGTTGCGATTCACTTAGATGTGATGACCTCGAGTATATAGTAATGGACCTTTAGGACTTTGACGCATCCATTTCCTTATGATTTGATCGATCCTCGAATGGGGGCTCGATTACTTTTTTTGTTTTTCTCTTGCTTTTGTAGACTAAACAATGAGGCAGGCTTAATGACTATACTCTTCTTACCACCATCATTATGTCGTTTGCCTCAGTCAGAATGGATGTATTACCATCACGTATACATATATATTGCACTTGTATTAATGATTCGGGTCCCAGCCGACTTGAGTATCGATGGTATTTGTTTTGTTTGCAGGACGCCCTCTTTACCTTTTATCGACCAATTTGCTCATGGAATCGCCTATTTTGTTTTCTAATCACTTTAGCCCATTCTGGCTCATGACATCGACAAAGAAGCGGGACATCCCTTTCGTTTCTTCCAACCTCCGCCTCGAGTCATTAATTTCATGCCTTTTCGCTTTTTACATCATGAGGCATCATATGCATTTAAGACGGACGTCAGCCTCCCTCGCTTATTACTCGCTATGATGTCGATGTTTACTTGTCGGGCGAGGATGTGGCTCTTTTTAGAGTATATCAGATTCTGAGCCGGTAAGCATCCCCTTTCTCAAGCAAAGATGCTTCACATAACCATCTTATGCTTGATTTAATTTTCTTTTGCCTTATGCTTTTATTGTTTGATTCGATGCTCATGCCTATTTGGCTGGCTCGATTAGCCTCACGATGGTTCTGTGGGCATAAAGAGTTTTTGATAAAGTTACGACCGGCCCGAGTAGCTCCAATCGCTTCACGCACTGAATCGTTCTCGAGGATCAAGTCAAACTAATTCATTTTGTTGACGCTTAGACTTATATCCGAGAGTTTGTCGGGTGTTTTATGCTCTACCCACGAAATGCTAGGCATTTTATGCTTTACTGGGAGTCGTTGAGGCACTTTTATGCTCTTTTACCAAGGAGTCACAGTGACTTTAGCTCTTACCAGGAGTCAAGCAGCACTTATGGTCTTACCACGAACCGTGATCCTTAGGGTGATGACGCCATCAATGGGTTCCACCTTCTTCCTTCCCTTCTTATGACACCCATACTTGTATACGCTGGGTTATTGATTTCCAACAAGCGGCGGCGCATCATGAAGCAGGACATCGCTTCCTATTCTACTGATATCAACCCCAAGCACGTGGCTGAAGCAAAGGCAGCATTTCGTCTCTTGCTTACTGGCATGAGGACCTTCATTTTCGATACTCGATATTCATAAACATGAATCGCATGGATGGGGATAAAACGGTGCACGCCTATCCTTCAAGCGTTATACATCGGCTCGACGCTACGCACTTCGGGTATATGTTCGGTTTACCGAGTGCTATCACCGCCTCGCTTTTGAATTTTATCTTACCGCTCATGTCTCATGCTTTCCCATATTTATTTTTTTACATTTGTCTCAATGACTTCAATTTCGACCTTAGTCCCTAGATTCAAGGGTTTTAGTGGGCGTTTCCTCAGATCCGTCCGAGTTGCAATCAAGAGCCTTACTAGCGTATCTCCCATCTTCGATATCGGGTACCGCACTTCAAAAGATTTAGTAGCTTAACTCTCGGTGGTTACTTGTCAGCGTAGTCAGACGATACCAAGTACAACTTATCAATCTTTTCTCAAGGGCTTTGGCAATAAATTGACCTCGAGATGGTTAGCCCGGACGGTTAATTTATACATCCATATGGCTCTTCGAACTCATCGACATCGTGGATTGCCTCGACCAGCCTTTGGGAGGCCTGCTAATAATATGCCCTTTTTCCGACTTGAGGCGATTGACAAGCCTCGATATGTTCCGAATCGGCCTTAGGGAGATTAAGTAGTCGAATAACCATTTTGCTTTAGAGGCTTCTTTTCGACATGATTTAGATATGTTCCTCGACCGGCCTTAGCAAAATTTAGTAGTCGTGACGGTCTCTCTCATTCATATGGATATTTGTGCGTTAAATATTTGTGAGGCTCAGAGTTCATATTTCAGTGTAAGGCGACTAAATTTTATGAGAATATATTTCTTCTTGAACCTCGACAACTCTATAATGGAAGCTTTTCATGCATTACCTATATCAACACCTCAAAACTAATCGGAACCTTAGTCCAACGTTTTGTAGATAATATTGAATAGAGCGGAGCTTTGCCTCCCTTAGTCTTATTGTCCAGCCAGATTCCATTATTTCACCTCATCTATGCACAAGATCTACTTAGTCGACAAAGTTTACGTATGTAGCAGGATCAAGCAGACGTTTGCTTTGTCTCTATTCATCTCATCAAGGCCCCTGTGTTCAAGAAGTCAATATCGTGTTCTGAACCTAGTCCGGCAGCCAAGTAATTCAGATCTTAGTAGTATAAATAACTTTTTGTGATTATAGCCAATTCTGTGAGCCTTAATGGACAAGATCGAGGATTACATGTCGATATGGACTCAGGCCACACGTTGACTGGTCGGCGACATCCGCCGCTTGTTCGGCCATCTTTTAGCTCAATATTTCAAGTGGGACAACATGGATGTTGCTTTTGTGTTACGGTCATTGATATCGCATCAAGTTAATTACGCACTCCCAAGAATCGCTCGGGGATTAAGCCAAATGTAGTTCAAGTGGGGCGCGATCTTTTTAACCTCATATCAAGGAAGGTTGGGCAATTTATCCTCATGGTCGTGAGGTTGGCAGCTTTATCCTCAAGCTCGTGAGAGTACTGAGTTTATTTAAGCGGGCTGAACCTCGTGTTTCAACCACATACGATCTCAATCTGCAGCATGATAGTATTTTGTCGAAAGTTACTTAAGTCTCAACCTATTAACTTTCATGAAGATACGGTGTCAGCTGACTTACATATTTAGGTAAGATTTGCCTTCGAAAGGACATTTATTCCATAATGTCCGTCATGTGGATGAAGCTTTGCGTGGTCATCCCCATGCCTTGAGGAATCTTCAGATAGAATGTCACCCGGTTGGTCCTGCATTGAATGTTCCTATACGGTTATTCCAGGCATGTTGAATTTCGCCTCTATATTCTAGGAAATACAGATAGATTTCAGATCCCCGGCTCGTATATTAAATGCCCCGCCTTATCGCCCTCTCATCGAGCAGTAATGGAAGGTACACATAGATTTTCCTTCAAGAAGTTCCAAGGATATGGCCTTTGCGCGCCTGCTGAAGGTGGCGTGGCCCTATCTCGATATACCTTCCTTCTTGTTCGCGTCTCAACCCCTCAGGGTAATAAGGATCTTCATACTGTGCACCTCTTTACGAAATGGGAAGTCATTCCATAAGGTTCGCCGTATATATTTATATACACCGGGTCATCTTCGACAATCGCTTTGAGGAACTTGTCCAGAATGCTATTTGGATGTTTATCTATCATACGGAACCAACCCTTCAGCTTTCATCATGTATATATTTATTCATCATACGGAACAAAGATATGGTTTCCAATTCCACTCACCACTCACAGATTTACTTTTCTCCAGCTGCTCACTCCTCGCCTTAGTTAAAATCTTGAATTACGACGCGGACTGTAAGTCTTCAATGGAGAAGGCTTTAATGTCCGGGAGCTGTGATTTTTCATAAATGATTCCATCTACCAAAGATCATTATCCGACTACATTTAAGACGACACATGAAGGCTTATTAGCGAGTACCATCTTCAGGGCGTGTCTCCATCAAGAATTGATGGTCAAAGTCCTGAGACTACCTGGCTGGCCACCCCTTAGCGCCTCCGCCTTCATAGTCGAGTTGTCAGCCAACTCAACACATACACGGCATGCTCGTAGTCCTCATCGTCTCGAGTAGTTAGCCCATGCTTTTCCAGGACGATTTACTCCCAAAAAGCCATCGCATTAATTCCCTCAATTCCTCAAACATTTGGACGATGGTGAGAGTTATGTGATTGGAAGAGACTTTGTCTTCTTCTAGGGTTACCGGCCCCTTTCTTACGAGATCCATTACTCGCTCTTTGAATATGGAGCCCTTTTCAATGGGATGCCCCAGTATCCTATGATACTTGCAAAAGTCAGTCTTTGCTTCGATTTTCTCCTCGGTCTCTTTGACTCGGGAGTTCTATGAGCTTTGCTTTCTATCTCATCAAACATGTAGGAACGGTAGACTCAAGGAAAGCGATAATCCTTCTTGCATCTCTTTAGCGTGAGGATCGCTCCTTCTTCCAAGGTCAACCCCACCTTGACCTTCTCTTAGTTCTCGGGAATGAGAATCCTGATCGCTTAGAAGTTAATGGTGCTTATTTCTTTTTTAGCTGAAGCTTCCTTTGGCTTCCTTGGCTCATACTGCTTTCGAAAAGAGACTACTAGAAATGAGGGTACGCATTTGTTCATGGCACATCGAGCCCACGCCGCGAGCTCGGCTAGTCGCCGAAAGTTCCTAATAAGATCCCCTCGCATAATGTACTATAGATTCTAATGCATGGTCGATATAATGGCCGAATATCGACGACTCGGTAGTTTCTATTTGCACTTGTAGTTCGCACTTTGTCCATCGGCCGAGCAAAGTCTCTAAATGGCTTTTTCTTTTCGCTTTTGGTAGTAGCTTAGCTCCATCATGCTAATCGCCTCTTTGTATCAAGAGAGGACAGAAACTCGCTCAGTTGAAATTAATCAGTTTGCCAGGCAGCCCAAGTCAAGGTACCGAACGCATTCCTTTCGAGGAGCGAATGAACTGCTTGCCCATTTTCATCCCTTCAATCCCAGCAACAAATAGGCTACATGTTGTCTGGGGTTCCGCCCATGGAATTATTGCAACTCTCAAAGTGGCCGGGAGTAGTCCTTACATTTTCATTTTATTCCATGGGGAGGGCAGGCTTTTTATGTAGCGTATAAAGCGACTCCCGATCTTCATGACCTTTATTGCCCCCAAGATGTACTTCTTCAATCAGAAAGGCCGAATCATTCCATCTATCGGAATGATTGAGTTTCTACCGCTGCTTCCTCGTTAGTCCACAAGGATTAACCCGAGGCTCATGCATGGGATAAATGGGACGTGCCCACTGTTTGTATTCGAGGTTCTCATTTGTTTTAGAGCACACGGCTTTCGCTTCTATGCTCGATTAGCTACGCTCTCGATATTCGAGCAATATACCATCTCTCGACGTAAGATTTTGGCAACATATTTTCTACTATCCTGTTAGTAAATGCATTTGTTCTTCTAGAGTAATACCAACATCGGGCCGGTGTTAGGAAGTCCTCAGAGCCGGTGAAACGTAGCGAGACTCGACCGTAGATCCTGGCAGCATCGGTACTAAACTGCTGAGTTCTCCGACGCATGTCCGTCAAGTCCTCGACGTATCGGTATGTTCCTCAACCTGCATTAAAGGCCTACCGCTTCTCCGCTGCGACTTGTTCCGGCTTCAAGAGTCATGACAACATGTTACGAAAAGAGACTTCAAGCAGGTCGCCAGGACGCCTCCACTAGTCCGTATTTAATGGATTGTCTTTGTTAGCGAGTCCTTTCCTCAGTACCCTTTCGATACACGTGAGAAGAGTCGGTATAGTCCTCCCTGAAACATTCAAGGCAGCAATGTATTAAAGTGGGCTGAGAGTCCCACCGAAAGGCAAGCACGATTGTACGCAGTTAAGAATTTTTTTTATTTATTCAGCGGATACAAAATAAAACCCACTGTAGTGGTACCTCTGGATTCGGGATTGGGGATGTAACTCCGAGCTTGTAAGTTGCGCGAGTGATAGCAAAGTGTTTGCTGAAAGAATGTGACGCTTTCTGTTTGCATTTACGCCCGCCTTTAGCAACAAGGTTGCATCAGAAACGGGCTTGAAAGCAGATTCGGGCCTCACTTAGATTCGATTTAAGTCACAAGAATGTACACTTCTAGTTTGATTTTGACTTCATGCAAGGATTTAAGCAATGCACGCTTATTTACTTCACAAATGCCTTAGTAGTCATCACATAGTTGATTTATCAAGATGAAATGACTTCCTAATCTTCGACGATATCGATCGAGTATGGCTTTGAAGTACGTTTCGCCTGTAATCCACCATAGAACCGAACGCTCGCTGTTCCTATATCTAGAACTCGATGAATCAAATCAGATTTTTCAGTAAGCTCATGCAAGATTTATGAATAATCAAAAAGTATTTAGTTGCATTCTAAATGATTTCGAACGTTTCGAGAAATCAGACGTATTCTCACCTGATTTGTTTAACTCAAGCACTATTGGGCACATGGGTGGCAAATATTCCACCTAGCGCCCTATTTTGGTCAGTTCAGTAGTTTCAACACCAAAGCTGTGTTTCACAGCGGCGAATATTTAAATCGATATTTAGAGGTCGCCCTCTACATTTTCTAAGGTATTTCAGTACCAACCGTGGTTTTATTTTTCGAAATTTGTGGGCGTTTATATCGCCTCCGGGCTTTGAATACTTGCTTCAATAGTTGGTTTAATTTCAAAGGGACGTTATCTAAATTTGCTCAATTTCGGCGCAAGATTCGAACCGTTAGATATTTAATAATTACTTTGCCTCTGGCAATAAAAGAGGCGCCTATTTTGAGTAAAAAGTTAAGGTTCCCGATTCTTTTCTCTAGGTCAAACACATTTTCATGTTGGACTCGAACTCGAGCCTTTATTTCAACCACATAACTTTTTAGAGTCTTATTTTAAACCTGCAAA
Organism: Lithospermum erythrorhizon; assembly: GCA_019722365.1. Classification (NCBI taxonomy): domain Eukaryota; kingdom Viridiplantae; phylum Streptophyta; class Magnoliopsida; order Boraginales; family Boraginaceae; genus Lithospermum; species Lithospermum erythrorhizon. The sequence goes on along the minus strand of JADFUC010002283.1, from coordinate 32,410 downwards.
AACTTTCTAAACCTCACTCAGACCATGTACGATTTTACTAATAAAATTAGGATTTTAGCTCTCAAACCCTAAATTTAATGTTCATTTAATTGGGCTATTTTCTCGAAACGCTGTTCGAATCCTATGGTTTCAAGATTAAATTTAGGGTTCGTCGGTGAACCCCAGCCTACGTAACATTTCTTTAATGTTCGATTTAATTAATTTGATTAAGTCGCCCTAATCATTTTAATTATTTTTAAATAAATTTTCACGGTCTACATTATCATCCTCAAACCATATATTGCTATTGACGATTTCTTTCAGAATCGAGCAACTAAGCATAAACTATGACGAATAGATAATAGTAGTTAATTTCTATTAGAACTCATGAGTTTTCAATTAAGAGGTGGAATTATAAATGAAATTTTTTATATTTTTGTCTAACTTTAGATTTTAGCCGAGAAATATAATTTTAGTAATTAATAACGCGAAAAGTGTTAAACACAATTCTTATTCGGACTTTTATATATGTCAATAATTAGTTATTAGTGATTATATAACCAAAACATAACTAAGAGTTGAGAAATGAAAATTACAAAATTTAGTAGCCTCAAATTTATTATGATCAAAGGCAAAATATATGCATGGTGTTAAACTCTTGAAATTGGATTAATAAGGAAATTTTAAATATGTCAATTATTGATAATAGTAATAATAATTTACATGCAGTGTCTAATTTGGGAATGCGCTCTAAAATTATTTTGTAGCTATAAAATCATCAATAATTTTGGTACTCATCATACTACTACCATTTATGTGGTGTAGTACTTTGAATCCGTCTACACATACATCACCTATGTGACATCTAAGTAGCACAAAGGAGTAGTGATAATGAATGTGCGGTAAAAGAACAATTCCATCTGTTTTCCAAACGTATCAAGCTAAGAAACATATCCAATGAAATCCCAAATATAACTTGAATTGAATGGCTAACAAAAATAACTTTCAAAAAAGCAAAAAACTAAAGTGAATCACTAATGCTGGATGATTATTGGCTTTGCATTGAGCACTTTAAGATCCAAGTCAATGGAACGTGTAATCGAACACTATCATTCGATTTAATTAACCTGAAGATATTGAAAAGATGCCTAACAAGAACAACAACATAACCTAATCTTGTGCAATATGTTTGTCTCAAAAGGTAAGTCGCGTGCTCGCATATATATGATACTCATCTCCCGCCTCAAAGACATAGCTTCAACCAAGAACGAGCTCGAGTACTAAGCACTGCAAAGATCCTGGGCCTCTTCTACGCGGCATGTGGCCTCGAGTCAAAGCTGACGTAATCTCGCATCAACCGGCTTAAATCTGAAGCTTAAGTCCCCTGACGAATTGAGACACATCATGCGATTTGCCTCTTATATGTAGCTCAAGGACATGGGTAACGTAGGACCCTTAGTTTGAGGGTTTCAAACTTTGATACTCATCTTCCTATGTATGCATTTACCTAGAATCGCATTTTTATGTCAGCTAAGAAAGATGCATTAGCCCCCCTAAAAGCAAAAATAGGGGGTGAAATTACTAAAAAAAAAATCGCATGATGCCAAATTTCCCCTAAAAGACATCTAATCTCCAAAAAATTATACATCCATCCTAATGATATTTGAGAGTGTATTTTAGAAAAAAAAAATAGGGGAGCTGATATACATGCTCTTATACATCCCAAAGCGCTACAAACCAAAATTTCACATTCCAAAGCAATAGGTGTAGAATATTATGAAACTCCCAATTATATTAATCTGACAATAGAATGTTATATATAGAGTTTACAAATAACCTATTCGGTTATAACTTGATAAGCCCGGATAATAATACAACTCATTAATATATCATAATAAGACCCTCGCCGGAAAGATGGTGATCAGAATGCGCAACTTGCGAAAAGATAATCAACCGGCATTTCCCAATTGCTTTAGTAAAAGCATGCTGTCCGCCTAATCAAGCCTCGTGGCAATGAAACACGGTAGCGCTTAAAAATGACTCCGTTGATAATAGCATCCAGCAAGAAATAACAATCAACCTCAATGTATTTAGTGCGCTCATGAAACACTGGATTTTGTGGAAGATGCAAAGCAGATTGACTATCACATCAAAGTTGTATAGGACGCGGGTAAGAAATTCCTAAGACTCCGCAACAAGCCTTTCAACAAAGAATCGCAACCATAGACCTATATCCGCCAAGAAAGAACGAGCCATTGTTACTTATTTATTCGATTTCGATGAAATGGGAGAATCACCCAAAAACACCTCCAACCAGAAACAAACCGCCTCGTAAGAGGAGAACTAGCCCAATCCGAGTAACACCAACCTAGTTAGCTGAAGATCACAGGCAGATTTCAAAGGAATACCTTGCCCGGGACTACCTTTCAAATACTTGACAACTCGTAAAACAGTTGTCCAATGTTAAGCCGAGGTGCATGCATAAATGATAATCCAACAAGCAATAGGCTGGCACAAGGATCAATCCCAAGGAGATTGGGCACATCCGAAGCGGGCCCGACCATAGAAGATCACCAAATAAATGTATTTGGGCTACAAAGATGGCCCATGGGTAAAGCCCTTATGCAATGAGGCTGAGCCACCAAGCTCGGTCCAAGAGAGGGTAATGTCACAAATGAAAGTTAAAGCCTGCGAAGAGGATAATTACAGGGCATTTGAAGACCACTACTACTCGATAGTAATTGGAGAAATCAAGAACTCAACAAGGTAACAGTCCAAACACCTATAAAAAGTAAACCTTAAGACAAATCAAGTAAGTTTACTTTGATAGCCCAAATATCATTTATAGAAACTAAACTCTCTCGATGTCTTTGTTTTGATCGTCGGAATATTTCTAGCCGGCCAACCGGTCTTTATTTTGCAGGCTTTCCATTTGGGTCAAAGCGTATCGAAGCACAACTTGGAGGACTTGTCATCTAGTCCTCTATCGAAACCGGACAAGGTCATCATTGGAGACCACAGTGGGAGACTTGTATTAAGAAAGTCACTACCCTCTTTACTAAGAAGATGAATTCAAATGGAAATAATGAACACCCTTAGTGGGGAGCCTTCACGCATCAACCCGAACAACCTCAGGGTGTATAGCCCTAGATCGCTCACAAATGTTCAGGGACCGATCAACCTCGGGTCCAGAAGATCATTGCTGAGGGGGGAAGTTCGCACCCCCGGAGATGGCATGATTGATAGAAGGACTCACGAAGCAAATTGTTGGCCATGTTATAGAAAAATAGTGAGCCGGCTCCCCACCTCGGGAGTTTGTGACTTTGCAAGATCATCATTTGTAATGGAAAGACAAGGAGGAAACCTACACGTATACTGCCGGTGCAGACAAAGAAGCAGCGGCGACGATTGGCAATTCGTGGTCGGCAATTGCGTTAGAGGTTCTGCGACACCGGAGGCTGATAGTGCTTAGGCTCAGAAGCGGGCGTCGTAGCCTGGGTTGGCAGAAGCTAAGAAATGCCCTCACCGAAGGGTTTCGGACAAGCGCGAGGAAACTGTCTGAACTTCTTTGGATTAGCGCTTACTTTTCGTGGGGAGATCCGCCGAGCAACCTTGTCCGTGCACATGAAGCTCTCCTCTTTCACCAAGTGCAGGGGAAAAACTGACCAAGATGAACACATAGCGAAATTCAATCGAAATATCATTCCGTAAATCCCTGCTGATGTGTATTGCAGGACTTTTCGTGTCTTTGCAGGACTCCCTGCTTGAAATGGATTTCAACCAATTTTCGGAAGGGATCATCACCTCCTTCTAATAATAGCTCAAAAGGGCGGTTTTCTGAGAGCCTCACGTGGGAAGAGTCAAAATTTGAGACAAAGAGAAAAAGTATTCACTTACAGCAGAATATCGAGCGGAGAGAATAGAGGCGTTCCTCCTTCCCCGGACCCGATTTTAGAGCGAGTCAACCTCGTCGGTGACTAAAAGCAGCTGGCCACATAGCCTCTATCGAGGGGCTAACGATGCGCACGTTCAAGGGAGACTCTCTTAAGCTGAGAAGTCACCGAGCACGGGAGGAGGGTCGATGCGTGCGCTATAAATCCGTCGGATAAAGGGAGGCGGAGGAGAAAAGAGGCACAACATGGGAGCGTCCAGGGCGGAAAGGGAGTCACCGAAGGAGGAGTCCCGACCCGAGAAAGGAGGAGTGCCTTGGGCCCGGGGATCGGGGGCGATGAGGGGGCTTATTTCAGGGGAGTCGGGCTCTCCCTCGGAAACAACGCCTTCACAGATGAACAAAAGAAGGAGGCAAATGGGGAAAATATTGAGTACAAAGCGGTTGCTCCCGACCCCCGGTAAAAGACCACTTCGGTACAAAGAAGGATACTTGAGTAAATACTATACGTAATATAAAGTACGCGATCATGATACGGATGATGAGACATCTGACATAGAGATTGAGAAGCATACAATGTGAGGCGGGTTGAAGGAGTATGTTCACAAGGAGACGAGGGAGGTGTGAGCAGGGCGGCTTCAATAGAGGAAGGTCAGAGTCCCCGGACGGTCCTCGGTCATGGAGGATAAACTTCGTATAATAGGAAGGAGTCTAGGAGGAGACTCCAGGAGTGCTAGACGGGCCTATCGCTAAAAGGGATATCTATGTGCGTAACTTGTTAGGGGGCACGCCCGAGTTCGGACCTGTAATGTTCAAGAAAGACTTTGAGGTGCTAGAATACTTGATGAGGATCAGCTTGGTGATCGGCGCGGTGATTCTGTGGGAACTACGAGGTGGGATGATGAATGATGAGTGAACACAAAAAGCAGCTCCATGAAACATCCCTATTTTGCATGTTGATAATCACGGTCTAGTTTTCGAAATGGGGTTTCCTACAAAACAGGACCCGGCTTCATGGCCGGAAATACTCTGACGATCGAGATTGAAGTAAAGGATGAAAGAGTTTAGTTTTTGAAAGATAGAATTTAGGTATCAAAGTAGACTTACTTAATTTTCCTCAAAGGTTTACCTTTTCATAGTCAATTCGGACGCTTACGCTGTCGGCAGCGGTAAACAACTTTTTATTGCTCGATTAATGATATGGCCAAAACCATTAAGGGTTAGAATTACGATCTTAATTGAGCTTGAACACGTCATAGTTACAGTAACTTGGTGGACAACTCAAACCCATTTTAATTTGGGCTTTTCGCTGGCCCGCTCCACTTGCAGATCGGGTTATTCGGTACCTTATTTCTTATCTGATCCATTTTCGGACGGCCCAATCACATGTTGAGCCGATTAGTTTATTTATAAGGATGTGGACCACACACGAGTTAGGGATGTGTGAATATAGATCAGGCTGATCGCTATACATTTTGAGTGGGGTTTACGAGCGTGCGGTGAGCCCATTAGGGTGGCCAACCTCATGGTCACCATGGGAAAAAATCCACAACAGGCCACGAAGATGGTGGGACGTAGAAAAAGGAGCTTTCTGACAGCCGTCGGTGGAACCCTTTATCACGGAGTTTGAGGCTATTGTCTCCTTTATTGATTTGAAGATGAAGTTCCCAATGAGATATGGGATGGGGGGTCGGGGCAGCTAGAAGAGGGATAAAGAGTTGCTACTGAGTCCACAAAGGCGCATCGAGGCACGGTGGAGGTGGGATCACCGTCTAAGGGCCGGAGAAACCTCGGGATCGGAGGCAGCTGTTGCCTTCGGGTTCTAGATAGAGGCCGTAGAAGGGGCCGTAGAAGAGATGCAGGTGTACCCCGCCGATGAAGGGATCCGACCAAGGTGTTCAATATTGGTGACGGGTACAAGCTACAGGGGCGGAGCATGAGTACACTTGATAATATATTTGTGTATGGAGGCGAAGGGCGTGCCAAGGTAGACCGAGGTAGAGGTCCACAGTTTGTACATGGATCAACACTACGTACCATTAGCAAAAGCGGACCGCCGGAAGAGAAGGGTGAAATATCCGAGGAGGGGGGTGGATAAAGCATTTGGGGCGAGATGCTATCAGAAACATTGTTCCAACTTGGCTAGAAAAATGCGATGCTGGCATGACTCAACGAAAAGTGGCGGATGTGCACATATATCCCGCGATATTAACAAAGCGTGTCACGGAAGAGTTGGTACCTAACTGATATTGATCGGTGGTAGACTCGAGAGTCACGAGGATACAAAGTGCTAAGACTTTTTGGATGCCTTCAGAGGATATCGCGAGATGATATTCGTGCCAAGGAGGAGTGGAGAGAAATTTGCGTTCCCTAAGCGGGTATGGCATCTCTTTGTTGGAAGGTGATGGCCTTTGGCAATGCTCCGCTGGGGTGGCGAAGCAGTGAGATCTATGTGGATAACATGCTGGAAATCCGCGAGCACAAGTAGAGAGGATCATGAGAACCTTAGGGAAAGCTTTGAGAACTTGAGGCGAACGAGCTAAAGACCGGCCGAACAAGTGTGTCTTGGGGTAACCTGGGAGGGAATTTCACGGGTACATATTGATGATATTAAGCCAATGAGGGATAGAGAGCCAAACTGGATAAGATTGTCATAGTGCAGGGCTACATGCAAAGTCCTAAGACTTAGGGGCTCGACCGCCGACTAGTAGAATAAACTGACCACGACCTTTGTTTATATCAGGACCCAGTTTAAGAGCCTCCCGCTTCTTGATGCTATCAAGATGGGAAAGGAGTTTGAGTGGACCCCGATCTTGACCAATCATTCCAGGAGCTCAAGAAGTACCTCTAGTCTTCATAGCTATTGGGCCGGACCGATGCTTGGGGATGTACATGATTATATCTAGGCTGTTTTAGAGTCTCTCTTGGTAGTGTTCTAATAAGGGGAAGAAGACAAGGTCAAAGGCCGGTGTATTACGTCGGTAGAGTCATGAGAGGAGCGAAACAAGATATCCTCGGCGGAGAAGGCTGATACGTACCCTCATAGGGCCCGCCGGAAGCTCGAACACTACTTTAAGGCTCGTCCGGTAGAAGTGATCACGGATCAACCTTTGCGGCAAATGTTGGGAGAACGCTAGGCGATATGGGCCCGATCGTCAAATTGGGCCATAATAGTCTTCCCAAATAGGTAAGAGTCTTGGCTTATCCTTGATTATATATGAATGTTAGGTTAACTTTTGTGATATTTGTTTTTCACTCGACTTTTTAAGTGACTCCACATGGGCGTTTTATGTCTAGGTTGTTGGGATGGTGAGATGCATTGGCGAGTAGTTCGATACCCGCGGAGGTGGTGGTGGTGGGCAGAGACCTCACTTGATCATGCTTTTTTATATTCTTTGGAATTTTTGTTGTACATAATAATTATTGTTGTAAAATAAATTGTTTGATGTTGTATTTGAATTATTGCTTTTCGATAGTTGTGTGGTGTTGTAGTTCGCCCCGATAGACGAGTTGTATTATTTTATTATCACGTTAAATGAAGTCATTTTTTATAGATTGTCCTCGTTGGTGACTGTTTATTCGGAGTTGATGACGGTCATTATAGGGGAGACGCTTTAGAGGCGAATTAGATTACAAATAACTAAAACTTCAAATAACAAAAATGCAAGCGCATATAAAACCAAAATAGTAGAAACATAGTCTTAATTCGAAACGTTTTATTTAAATTAACAAAATTCTATTTTTTTTGTTTAAAAAGCTCAAAACTCCAAATAACTTACACAATGAACACATATTTGTTAAAAATATAGTTTTTGAAGTGGTAACATACACAAATTTGAGAAGAAAAACACAAAATTTTATACCCTTTACCAAAAATTAGCTCTGATTTTAGGAGTGGTAACTTATATTTGAAGTCTTTAGGTTTCTTTTGATCAAGAGTATGAAAAACATAGAGAGAAACTGTTAGGTGAGAAAGGATTTTAAGAGAGGTAAGTTTAAGTGTTAAAATAAAAGGGATGTTGGATGAAATGAGTTGGTTTTGGGAGATATGGGGGTAAGAAGGGTAGTTCAATCATTTTATATGCTAAAATGTGATATTTTGTTAATAAAAAAAAATAGTTTGTATAGGTCTTTTGCCAAATTTCCCCATGAAATTGAATTCAGACATACCTCGGAACATATTTTGAATTGAAACTGTAAGATGGACAATTGATGGATTCAGTGACTAATAACTCCATTGTTTAACAAATTAAGAAGCAAGAAGAAGCAAGTTAAAACACTTGTTCGATACACGGTTCCATAAAGAATTTCAGATACCAATTATGTTACTGTCATCTATCCCTCTATATCTAAGATTGAACACCAATTATGCTTGTTTCCATCAGAAGTCTTAACCACTTAAGCAGGTCAATAACGAGCTTTCTCATATCGTCCTTGAACTTTCCAACCGTTAGCTTGTCCACATCCTCTTTTACAAACATAGAATCCACAAAACGAACCATTTGGATATTGCGGGACATCTACCTTGTTGTTAACCGTGAACCTCGACATCTTTCATGACACAAAAAAACATGTCAAAAAATAAAAGATTAACAATTATACTCAATTGAAGTAACTGATAACATCTTATATTGCATTAAATAATCGATTACAATATGGTATAATCTATTATATTGTAGTAAAGTATATTATAATGTGATGTAATCGATTACAATGTGGTATAATCGATCATATTGTATCATACATATACGTAATTATATGAAGTTATATTATTTTATACTTAATTATAACAAGTTAGATCGTCTTACATCGAATTATAATATACTATAAGGTATACCAGTGTATTATATTCAGATGTATCTAATTATAATGCATTATAATAGAACATAAGGCCATATAAGTGGGTCTTGATCAAGTGCTTAAGCTTTTATTATGCTTGAGGTGCTTAAGCTATTTAAATAAGAATAAAATTGATTAATATAAAATATATCATCTATATTGACTATTACACAGTCATTAATGACTTTATCAATCGTTGGAGTTCAAACAACATTTGATATACATGAGTACGAGTACTGCGTATGATACAACGAGCTTAAGAGTGTAGAACACTACCTTAACTTTATGGTAATGCAGGTTAACTTCGTACTCATATATGAGTTCTTCTGTGCTCATATTTTTTTTTATAAATTAGCGATGAAGAGTACAATTACATGGTATTACAAATTACGAATACATAATTTCCTAACTAAAGACAGTTAGAGTAAGTGCTACAAAGAAAGTAGAATAAGTGCTAGAAATAAAGTAGAATATGTCTCCAACGAGGTAGGAGCCGAGACACTCACGTGTGGAAGGCAGGTCGGATCTTTGCGGTATTGAGCCATCGGCCATATTTTTCCTTTCTAAGAGTGTTTATGTACTCGAAATTAAACAGTTGCTACAAAATTACTTTTTTCATTTATCTGAGTACATGAGCACTCATATATTCTGTAGTGAAGAGTGCATATAAACTATAAATTAACCTACCGGTACTTATATGATTTATATGAGTGCTTGAGTCCTCATAAATTGCCTTCCTAAGAGTGCTTGTGTACTATAGATTAACCTGATACAAATTACTTATTTCATTGATGTATGTACATAAATAGTGCATATGCACCTAATAGCAACGACTTCTTAGTATCATTAGTTAGGTAGAACTTAACCTGCATGTAATTGTTTAAGGTAATGCTAAAAAATTTCATTTGACATTAATTAGATGAATTTAAGCTGCTTAAGCATAAAATGTGTTGAAGCACCATAGGCCTACCAACAGAATGTAAGTCAACACAAGTTAAAATTAAGAAGATTCAACCTTTTGTTAAAGAAAACACAAATAACAACTTCAAAACTTCAAATAACACAAATGCAACACATATAACACACAAATCTGGTAAAAACATAGTCTTAATTCGAAACTTTTTGTTTAAATTAATAAAATTTAATTTAATTTTTTGTTTAAAAAGCTCAAAACTCCTAATAACTTACACAAAGAGCACACATGTTAAAAATATAGTTTTTGGAGTGAACATACAAAAATTTGAAGAAAAAAACAAAATTTGCATCACCACTACCAAGATTAGCTACAGATTTTAGGAGTGGTAACTTATATTTGAAGTTTTTAGGTTTCTTTTGATCCAACAGTCACAACGTAAAGAAAGCGTATTAGGTGAGAAAAGGATTTTAAGAGAGGTAAGTTTAAGTGTTAAAATAAAAGGGATGTTGGATGAAATGAGTTGGTTTTGGGAGATATGGGGGTAAGAAGGGTAGTTCAATCATTTTATATGCTAAAATGTGATATTTTGTTAATAAAAAATAATTTATATAGGTCTTTTTGGCAAATTTTTCATGAAGTGAATTCAGACAACACCTCGGAACATATTATTTTGAATTGAATCTGTAAGATGGACAATTGTGGATTCAGTGACTAATAACTCCATTGTTTAACAAATTAAGAAGCAAGAAGAAGCAAGTTCACAAACACTTGTTCGATACACACGGTTCCATAAAGAATTTCAGATACCAATTATGTTACTGTCATCTATCCCTCTATATCTAAGATTGAACACCTTTTTGTACAAGGATTAAGCTACCAAAAAAGATCAAGGAATATTAATATATAATGTGTCTGGAAATATTATGTTACATGAAATAGGATACTAAAGGGATAGGACAATGCTATATACACCCAACTAGCTCTTTAACAACACTAGAGATGAAGTATGTGTAAATGTATGTTCTTTTTTGTACTCAATTAATACGCGGGTATGCTGTAAATAATTAGAGTTGCAGACATTCAATACCCAACAGACCAGTCTGTGCTCTAGTTGATCTTTAGAAGACATATTGCCGAAGATAATCCACCCGAGTTGGATGCTTGAGCTTCATTAGAGCTTTAACTTCATGCTTCCTCACCATTTCTCGAGAAATGTTCAAATTTCCAGCAATTTCTCCCAGAGTTCTATCGCCTTTTCCATGGGGCCGTATAGATTTGTCACAGTGACTAAACTCTCTTTGGGCTTTAGTGAATCAAGCTGCGAATGGGCACATTAAGCTAGATTATTAGCATAAAGAGGCACCTTTCACTTCTACACCAAAGATTGTGGTTTCTTAAATCTTAAATCTACTACGAGAGATGGTGCATTAGAAAATAGAGCAACTAAAAATATAACATTAGCTTAAACATCTATCTTCTGCATTTAGTTGTGAAGGAGGTAGAGCAGGGAGGCTGGAAGAACAACATACCACATCATCCAGAGCCAGCCTAAGAAGTGCAGGCTGTCTCCTCTTGTCACCTTCAACTCCATCAACATCAGTGATGCCATTGATGAACTCCTCTTGGGTGATCGAATGCCTTGCATTCAGAGAGACTGCAGATTTTGATGCATTCATAACTTCATTATATCTTTCTGGGGAAATCCGTACCCGTTCAATGATCTCTACTTCTGTTGGAAGTCTCTGAAGCTCAAACAACAACTCCAATTTAGCTTTCTGAATCTCGACCCTTACCTAAAGGAAAAAAAAGGTCGACACATCAGACAGTGAAACTTTCGATATATATTTGGGTGAAGGGGTATATTAGTGAGGGTAGTAGTCGGCAACAAGTATGTTTAACTCAACACAAAATTAAATAAAATATTCCATCTCATAACCAAACGGTAAGATAGAAAACCTATGAAAATATATTTGAACCACATAACAAGGGGTACAAACTTAAGCCTCATCAACATGAAAGAAATTGATGACATTGTTTTCAAAGATGGACTAACAATCTAACATCAAAACCTTAATATTTCTTCAACAAAAAAGTTTTCAATATGTAAAGATATAACTGCACAGCCAGCATACACTCACAGATTCAAGACCAAATGGGACTTTAGTGAAGCTTGAGACTGTCATGGACCGTATGATGGCATGCCTGATCCAAAAAAGACCGTAAGTTGAGAGGCGAAGCCTCCTATTAGGCTCAAACCTGTCAATTGCTGTGATGAGGCCCTTCACTCCAGCTTGACAGAGGTCTTGGAATTTTGGTCCTTGGACGAAATCTTGAAAGTATTTGTTCATTACAAACAAAACCAGCCGAAGATTATGCTGCAGTTAATCCGAAAAGTGATGTAAGACATGTTATCATGAGAACCAAGGATGTCAAACAACTGACTAGCAAAGAAGGCATTCTCATTCACATTCAAGAGGAAAAATTCTTTAAAATAGCAACATGTAGTTCAAATACTTATGTTACATATATGTGTGCGTGAGAACGTGCAGATCCATATTCATGGATGTCTCAAAACCTTTTATTATTCCAATTGAAAATATCAAATTAAATTCATGATTTTGGAGAACCTTAAATAGTTCAGCAGTAAAGGCTCAAAACCTTTCTATTCCAATTAAAAGTATAATGGAAAGAGAACTTTAGGTAATTCTGATCATTCTGAAGTTCCTTCAATATCTTTAGGCCAACCGTCAACCTTGCTCCACGAGGTTGAAGTGTAGGCATGTGCATATTTAAACAACACTTTTCTATCTTTTTTATATAACTTATGAGGTTATGACAGCATTCAGCAATCCTTTAACAAGAGAGAGCTAAAATATAAGCAGTTCCAGTGGTCAACGTCAAATGCTTAGTTGACATGGATCTAAGCTACACAAAAAAAGACTATTGAGATATTTAACACTGACCTTAATGAGTTTGTTTCTTGCTGCCTGGCCAACTTCAATGTTTTTCTTCAGCTCGAACAAATGAACATTGAGTGCTTGTGCTGATTCCCCATCTGTTGGTTCTCTTCCCAAATCATTTTTCAAATTCTTTTTTACTTCAAGGATTTCCTGAAATGATCAGAAGTTATTAAACGCTTTGTAATATCGATCTCTCAAAAGCCTACTGTGGACTTTGAAACATATTTATTTGTATCAGATTTAATTTCTGGGATGATTTTGAAGGTATGCTAAACTCACCTTCATTGGCTGCATTAGTTTAAAAAGCCAGACATGCTCCGAGGAAGGAAGTACAGGGGGAATCTTCATCTTCTTCCAGTCTAAACTGACAATGTCAGAAGAATTGGCATATTCCCTCAAAAGCCTATGAATCTTTTCAACCTCTTCATCTTCTCGGCTTCTTATTTTCTGAGATGAAGAAACCTTCTCCAGTTCTTTTTTTGTTCTTAGTGAAATCCTTTTATCAAGACTCAGCCTTTTTGCTTTATTCTTCCTACTCCGGACTACACTATCTGTGATGTCTTTGACAGCTTCTACAGGTCTCTTTCTTGAATCTCGACCTGTTTTCGCCTCACAATCCTTAACTAGAGTATCAAACGAGGAACTTTCATGGCAGCGCTTATAAATACTTTCTAGCTTGGCAGCTGCTTCACTATAATCCAATTCTATAGTAGTCGGAGCCACTTCATCTACGGTTGTAGCCTGCACTCTTTCCGGTTTCTTTTTTGCTTGCCTCAACTTCTTTTTGTTCCCTTTTGAATTATCTCTGGGCAAAGATAAAGATTCCTGAGTTACTATTAACGATGCATTCTTTGGCTTGTCTGTTTTGAAAGATACAACCGACATTCTTTTCAGAGGAGTTGTGTCTGTCGAGAATATTGAATTCAATCCCAAACGAGTTCGTGTAGCCGAGCTGGAAATAGTCACAACTCCCATACCAAAATTGTACGATCTTAAAGATTCTAGCCCCTGGTATTTCAAACACACCACATGAACGATCAGAGTCGGATTCAGAACTTGTTATGAAGGGGTAAGACCAATCTTAAGGGATGAAATGTGATCAAGAAATCTTTACATGGAAAAACTAGTTGAAGGGGAAAGGGCGGTCAATCCCCTTGGCAATCGACAAACCCTACCCATGCCCCTCCACTAAATATTTCAATTTTCATACCTAAACCAATTTCCATTCTTGCAATAGGAAAATTGAGCATAAGTAGCTAAGCAAAAAGATTCCGATCATCTATAATGAACTAAACTAGTCAAGCAATCATCATAACAAGCAAAACTTTTTCAGAAACAGTAACAAGAAGTAACCTAGAGTAAAAACCTGTATACTGTATTTAAAAACAAATCTTTCTGACAATATTTTTATCATTCATTAGCAGGCCAAAGGTTGCAACATATTACATCAACAAATAGCACATTCATCATTGTACCAAAACCACAAACAAAAAGTCTATGCATCTTTTCTCTTGATTATTTTCTATCTAAAACAATCCAACTGTTGCCATAAAATAGTTTCTCATACTAAGCTAAAGCTAAGCAAACAATACATCAGTGACCAATAAATGATTTTAAAACAAGAAACAACCACAAAAATAAAGGAAGAAACAAGGAAATCTTCGTCATCTTTACAAATAGCCAAACAGACCAATAAATATAAATTCAAAGAAATAAGAGCAAAAAAAGACATAAACTGACAAGCTTGAACTAAAAAACAACCTGGGTAAGTAGTTAGAAACAAAATAAAGTCTGGGCAACTGATCAATTTAAGATTCTGGATGCAAAATGATCAAAGAATGTCCAAGTGAAGAAAGTGGTATGTAGTAGTTTAAGAAGAATAAAAGAAAATGGAATTATGGCAGCCACAAGGCAAAGCATCGACGTGGAGGTGTTCGTGGCAACTTAAGACTGGAAGATCATATATTTTCTTCAATTTTTCTGGATATAAACTTGACATATGGGGCACTTCCACATTTCATTATTTGTTTTAGAAATTGCTAGGGACGAGAATTACCAATATAGGCCAACAATACTCACGTAGTCCATTCCCAACCATTTAATTAAGGTCCGGTTTCATTTTGTCCTTTTTGCCAAGTTGGTTCACTGACAATCTCCAAAGAGGAGAATTTTGAAGGTGAATTGGAGTTTTTTATTTCTCTTCACAACGATTTTGTATTGATGGCTTAAGTTTCATATAGATAATCTTTTTTTGTTAATTTTGCTCTGTCAAAAAATAATAAGTCCTTATATTGCAAAACCAATCCTATTTTTTTAATGGGGTAATCTGTCTTGTTCGCCACTGCTGAATACAGACGGGTGATCTCGGAACACGCAATAGACCTAGAATCGCCTGCGTGAAATCACGCACTTAACAAAGTTAAAATATCGAGCATGTGAATCGAACCTACGACCTCGGTAGATTCACCAATATCAACTTAATCACCTCCTTATTGCGCTGATCACAAAACCAACTTCTAATAATGAGGATGGTAGGTTAGGGTCCAGATAACTTTGCGAAAAATGAAAAATGAATAAGTACTGATGCACATGTGCCCTCATGTAAGTGCCTCAAGGGAGTTGAACTTTGACCTTAAAGTGAAAGTATAACTCTATAACATTTGTGCCAAATTGATGTTATGTTTATTTGTATGTACTATGATTGGTAATCTTCTATAATATTAAATAATATATAAATAAAAACAAAAGATGCATCAATGTTATACTATGAAAATTATTAATCTTAAATATTCTTTAAAAGTTGTAATTATTATTTTTTAAATAATAAAAGTTATTTATTTTTCAATAACATAGTATTAAAATAGAAATATTCATCATAATATTACAAAGTAATAAGATTGTATGTGAATTCTTTTGATTATACTATAAAACTAATTAATATTAAAATATAAATATTCATCATAATATGTGAATTCCTTTGATTTTTCTTTAAATAATAAATGTTGTTTAGTGTTAAATCTTTTTATTATTCTAAGTTGTAATTACAAGTCACAAATACTTAAAACTGTTGCAAACCCTCAAGCTTATTCTAAACCCTTGAATTTGTTCCAAACCTCGATTATGCCACGGCGTCTCGGTATTAACGAGGCACCGCTTTATCACACTTTTGTGAATTTTGTGAAAAGTGCGAGAAACGATGCCCCTGCTGATCTGTGAGGCCATTTATTATATAAAATAACTAAAACTGATTTTTTTCTTGAAACCATTTCTAATTGTGTCGTAAGATCATTTTAATATTAAATCGAAATTTATAAAAGGACGTTAAAAGATGTACTCTTACTATCTAGTTATGACAAATCAAGGATTTTGAACAAATTTAAAGGTTTTAAATAAATTTTAACTTAGAATAATATATTAGTTAACTCTAAACAACTTTTATTATTTAAAGAATGATATATTAACGATTCCTATACTTTTACTCATAAATTATTTAATACTACATAACTTTATGATTTAACAAGAATCGAAAGTACGTAACTACTTTATCAATATAATATAAATCAATAAATAGTCATGATTGTTTAAGTTATTTCTTGAATTTGTTATTAATTACTTCAAGACTTTATTATATAAAGAATACTATATTAATGCATTTGTAATTTTATTAATATCTTGTAAAGAAAATTTAACATTAAATAACTTCTATTATATAATTAAAAGAACTTGTATACAATGTAACAATAATATATTAATACATATTTAAGAAAAAAAATTTTATTATTTAAAATATAATATATATATTAATTGCATGTTGTACTTTCTTTTATCCATATAATATGTAATATTTTGTATTATAAAACATTCATAGTTTATAGTTTATTTATACATGTCAAGATTTCCTTTTAGAAATTATAATATGATGTTAGCGAAAGACTAACGGTTTAATTAAGCCATGCCTTACCTTTCTATCTTAGACGTTCAACAATCAAACAACACTAACCATATTATTTTTTTAAACTGGGACTTTGGTCCAAAGTTTTAAATGCGGGTCAAGTTTAAAATTAGCTTAGGCTTTGGGTCCAAAGTTTTAAATGGGGCCTGTTTAAAATTAGCGCTGCTGCTAGCTCCCTTTATTAAAGCGGGTCAAGTGGCCAAATAGGGCCCTACGATATTGCACTCCGGCCGCTCCAGGTAATCCACTCCGCCCGCAGTGAGTCTCCCCGAGGCTGTGGGACCGTCATCAACCTCAATAATCGAGCCACCAACGATGATAACTATAAAAACGACTTCATTTAACATGACGAATAAAAACAATACAACTTTTCCATCAGAACTAACCAACACCGCAACAATCGAAAAGTAATAATATAAATACAACATCAAAACAACAAGTTTTACAACCGAGACAAGCACAATTATTAAGTACAACATAAATCTCCAAAGAAGATAAAAGATGATTGCTGGCGCCTCTCCGCCCACATCGCCACCTCCACTCAGCAATGCCAGCTCACTTGGCCAACGCATTCCCCGGTCATCCCAGAACAAATCCCAGATATAAAACGCCTCACCATAGAATGTGGAGTCGCCTATGAAGCCGAGTGAATACAAATATCAGCCGTGTTTAATCCACCACTCATACAAACAGCGATAATTCAAGCCCTTACTCATTTAAAGATTATACACCTCAAGAGTTATATTTTATATGCAACTCTTGACAAGATAAATCTTTCCTTAATGGCTTTCCAACTAACCATCGACACAAACTCACACCACGTCAACAACTTACTCACAGTACACCTTAATCACGTAAGATATCTCTATTTTGCTATCTTTCTAAGTATACTTACTTCCCGGGAGCAGTATTCCACTCACATAACAACTCAACTATTATCTTTAGTTCACCTTAAAGTGCTACTCCCAAATATAGCCATACACCTCCTACGACATCCGCATAAGCATTTATAAGAACTTCCACATTATTTCATTATTTTGGTCACAACCGAGCAACTTATGTCTTAATCAAGGTAACTTACGTACGGAATTATCTCACCAAATTCTTCAATTAGTATACGGAACTTACCACCTCCATGGTAATAACGGAGTTGGGATCATAACTTATATACTAACACATTTGAATCAAATTTTCCACCATATATAAAATATCATCAACATCATCGATAAATTAGCACGAACTCCTCGGTTTATAATGTTTATACCTAACGCTTCACCAAAATTTATCTCAACCATTAACCAACTCAACTTTTAACATTGAGGGAGGTATAACGATTAATACCAACCTAAGATCCACAAGAAAACCAAGTAATATTATCAATAATCAACCCAAACCTAATTCGACATAATTTCATTAAGGCAACATCTAGTATAATCAACACAATATCCATAACCAATAAATGAGTCATTAAAACAATCACAAAACACCATAGAAAGTTTAAACAACATGTAACACAACCAAATAGATCCAACTCCACGACCTCAACAACATAACGACCCAACACTACAACTAAACCACTCAATCGACTCAACGACTCCATCAACTCAACAACTCAATCAACGGTGTCAACTGTATCAACGCAATCAACTCAACCAACTCATATCAACTCATAACGACTCATATCAACTCATATTCGGATTTTTACAACTAATGCGTGATAATCAACCTCGAATTGCAGTGGGAGCAACTTATGCCCTTCGACATAAGCTATCACCGAATCAGAACGAGGTTCACAAACACCGCACTTATACCGAGGTGTAAGGCAAATACCGAATAATAAAACTCAACATACATCATCAACTCATATAACTCATCCCTCGACTCGACTAACATCTCCTCAAAATACCTATACTCCACTCAAGAAACCACGCATTAATGAATTCAACACAAGGAAATAAACAACTTCCAACCAAAACACCAAAATCATCAATTACAAGATGAAAATACAACCCCAAGCCAAGGCACACAATCAACAATATATAACCATCACATCCACACATCATCTCCTACAGTGAAATAATAATGAACATATCCTCAAGACAACCAACAAGTACAATAACATATACATATACAAGCGATAAGTAAAACTCCCGTGAGATTAGTACTCACCTTGGCTAGAAATAACAATGCCTCGCCTAATCAATCCGAGTGCCTTTCCCACGTTCCGCGTCTAATCAAAACACCCGAAAATACACTACTACTCAATTTAAGTAATTTTAACCCTTATCTTAATTCAATTCCTGACCTTCAACCCATTTTAGTTACAAATTGACAACTTAAGTATAGATTGCTAATTATGTTTCAATGACAATTACAATGACGAATTTCAACTATCCCGACTAAATCCCATAATCGGCCAACACCTTAACCAAAATACTAACATTTTAAACCAATTTTAATCAACCTAAAGATCATTTTCTCCAACTATTTTATCCATATATAACAATCCTTAACCCAAAACCCAAATACTACACTAATTATATAATTCAATTTCAACATAATACTCCAATATTATAAACCCCAAATTAACTCTTAAAAACAACTAAATTCACTCCAAAACAACTATATTAATCTCCAACAACATACTTTTACATATTTACATTTTTCTTCAAAAAGTCAACTCGTCTTTGAAAAGTCAACCTAAGCTCCAAACATCCTATTTCTTCCAAAAGTATAACTTCTATGTATTTAATCTCTATCAAACATGTCTAACTCCAAATTCTAAGTAAAAGCCAATTAAAGTTTCTAAAGGGCCCATAACTTCCTCATCTCTTACCAACGACAGTAATTTACGACCTTGCTTTTAAAAAACATCAATTCTACACCCATGTAATTAGATTCAATAATATCAACTTTTACAAAACAATCCAAAGCTCAACTATCCATCTCAAATACATTTCACCATAAATCGAAATACATTACTCGCTCCATAATCTAAGCTTAGACGATAATTCTATACCATTTTAAACCCCAAAACTCAAGTCAACCCAAATAAAAAAAAATTGACATTCTCATAATTCAAGAAATACTCAAAAGATTACAACCTTCTTACCTCACCCGCAGACGACGGGGCGAAAACTCTCCAATAAATTTGAGCCAAAAGCCGCAAAGCATTTATAAAACCTAAAAAAGAAAACTGGGAAAATTTCACGGTTTCGGGTCGCAGCCGAGACGGATTTTATTTTTCATTGCTGATTGTGGTGAAATCTGAGCTTACCAAATTATTTTACGCCATTAAACCCGATCGCTTTAATTCAATCGATACCTCTCGCTTTAACTTATCTCGATAACCAACTTCCAAACATTAACATTTACTCATATTTTAATTTTTGGGGACGCTTATTACAGCCCCGAACCCGCTTATTAAGTACCTAAGGCCCTTCAGACTCGATCCACGGGCACGTTCGGTTCGGTCCTTAACGAACCAGGCCCGTCCGGCCCGGTTCGTTTAACATGTCTAGAGTGAACGAGTAAATAAGCAAGTCCAAAAGCATGTTAATGTTAAGACTACATGGCCACAACCCACAAATGATTGTAATGGGATTATGGGAGGCCGAAGGATAGTAGAGATTAGACACTAGAGATACACCATATAAAAACCTAGAAATTTTGACTTAGCACTGTTAGCAAAAGAAATGGGAGACAGAAGACTCTGGGGTGTAACGTCTGCCAAAAGCCTACCAAACTCTTACCAATCTGTTGTTGGACCAGCCCGAGGGATGGATCAATAAATTAAACCCATTCCTCTCCTAATTATCGGGCTATGGGGTCAGACACGGTCCAAATTTTTTTAGGATTCAGTACCTAACTGAAAAACCGACTCGATTATCTGGATAACGATTATAGAGTTGACTTAGTAGAAAACATTGTTGACACCCGACTTTGATAAATCAAGATAGACCCGATGCCCGTTAAAACTTGACTCGATTTTAGTTTGTTACACTTTTATGCATAAATTGACCGGGTAATCCGATAACCGCTCGATACTTGGTAAAAAAACTCGATTCGATACCCGACCGATGAACATTCATGTTGGACTCAAGTAAAAAAAATTGTTCGATACCTAAAATAAGCTGGTAATTAATTATTCTACTCGATCAAGTGACCAGATGACCGTCGAACCGGACTGAGATACTATATGCGATCCCCTATTAGTGAGTGAGATATACATGGGGTCGAATGATCCATGCCACCTCCTCCATTCAAGAGCAAAGTATATTATGGACTATAATAATAGTAGCATTATTTGATTCAAAGTTATTACCAATTTGAGTTATGATAATATATACTAATTCTAGATCAACTTATATTAATAATTTAATTCAGTGAGCAGAATCGAGGGCTTCATATATAGTCATGATCGGACGTAACTTAAATTGCTATAATAATAATTATTATTATTACCAGATTAGTAGTATTTTCAATCAGTAAGTTTGACTAATTGCTATATTTAGACATCAAAATAATGCAATTAGGCATATTCTAGTGTTTTGCTCTCTCACCCGCAATCTTAGAAGGCCTAATATATATCGGAGTACAAGTGTACAACCAAAGCAATATATTATTTATAATAGTATAATGTAGCTACATGCATGAACCTAAAACCCTGATTAGTAAGCGTCACCGTGTTGTTTAACGTTAAAAATTACCTAGTTGTAGTTAATTACGTGTGTTTATTATGCATGTATTTACTAGCTCGGTTTTCACATGCAAGACTCTCTTGCATTTAGTATGGCCTATTTATGCTAGCTAGGAAGTGATTATTTCAACTTCTAATAATCACATCTTTGCGTTTTGTTCAATTATTGATTAATTGCATAACTATTTAATCGAACACACTATCCTAATTTCAAATTTTTTTTTTTTCACAAATCAAACAAGTTTTAGTTCGGATCCTAAATCTTACCAATAATAAAATTATATGATTCTATAGTTTCATACCGCTAGACAACAAACACCTCAAATTAAATTAACTAGAAAATCCACTACTTAATACAACTCCTTCCGTTTTTATTCACTTATCGATCTAATAGACTTTGACACAATTATTAAAAAATTACAATAATTGCTTTACATATTTGTCCCTTTAATTTGACAAATCTGCCCGTACTAATATTATTGAAATAGTATACTGCCGTCAGGTGGATTATTTCGAAGAGAATAAAAAAATTTCAAGTTGAATAGCTTAAAAATACAACGAATCGGCTCTGGGTTGGTAGTACATTTCGATATTTTAAAATTTTAAAGTCAGAATTTGATGAAATGATATTAGCTGGGCGGTAATATAATTTGAGCCGGAGAATTGTTGATGCTCGGGGAAGTTGATCGTCGGCATGCTTTAAAACGGTAAGATCGATCAATTAAAAACGACGGCTTCACGCATATAACTTTTGGGCCCATTTCCCTTTAAGTCTATAACCCAACAAGGCCCAAAACACACAAACCCATTTCTTCCTCTTCTTCCTCTCGGCTGTCGACGTGAGTGAGCCCCCCTTTGATTTTTTTTCTTCGATTTCTCTTCCATTCATGAAGCTGATCTCAAATTTTTGAGAGCTTCCCCTCATCGCCCTCTACGCTTCAAGCTAAAAAGGTCCGATTCAAGGAATACTTGGGAGATCGCCCGAAGCTGATTTTTTCGTTGACTTCAGATTAATTTTATCGCCTCCAATCTCATTCTCGTTCTAAATTAGTTATTCTCGAGTTGAAATTACGTGGTTCGATGTGGAATTTGACATTTTTAGTAATAAGTGAGTTTTTGGAATTTTGGGTTGACTTCGCTTTATGAGATATTATTGAATAAGTAATTATTGTTTAGGCTTAGATTATAATATAAGAGTCGGTTTATAATCTATATTCTGGGTAGAAAGTTATTGCTATAGTTGAGTTGACTCGAAAGTTGATTTTGGGTTGACTTTTTTCTAAAATGTTGTCAGAGTATAAATATGTTATCGACCTTTATTGTGATTGTTTTGATAAGTGGAAATGATTTATGTTGTCGAGTGAATATATGTCAAAATTAGTTTATTAGATTTTGAGTAGTAAACGGGCTTGGATTTGAGGTCATAGGAAACGGTTTGATTAGTTGAAAAGTTGATATATCGGGTTGATTGAAATTGGTTGAAAATGTTAGTATTTTGCTAAGGTGTCAATCGATTATGGATTACTCGAATAGTTGGAATTGGCCATTTTAATAAATTTCAAACATGTTAGCAATCTATACTTAAGTAGTTAATTTGCAACTAAAATGGGTTGAAAAGTCTAAATTTAATTAAGATAAGTGGTTAAAATTTTTCATGAGTAGTAATTGCTATTTCGGTGTTTTGATTAGACGCGAACGCTGGGAAAGGCACTGGATCGATTAGACGGGTTGCTTCCTTTATCATAACTGGGCGTGAGTACTTATCTCACTTGTGCTATATTACGCATTTCTATTTTAAATTGTGTAAAACATGTCATCAGGGTATTTATTATGTGAGAATGGTATACATGTCATCGCTGTATGATTATGTGAGAACGGTATATACGTAATTGTTGTATGATTGCGTGATGCATTTTCAGGTGAGCCATGTTATGATTATGCGATTGTGGGCTGCGGGCGCTGAAGATTTTCTCTTTGGAGGTAAGTAATAGCCGAACTCCCAACTTATGTTCTTGTGTTCTCGTGGGCCTCACGGCACCGTTGTATTTCTCGTACTTTTCGCACCGTTGTATTTCTCGCAATTTCGCTTCGCACTTACGATTTACGTGGCCTCACGCGGCCGCGACCGACGATGACATGTAGATGTTTAGCCGCGCCACGACATTGTCTGGGAGTAGAGTACTTGGTCATCAGAGGCGCTGTTGGAGTTACGCTGCGACTTTGGGGTGACTCGAGTATCGATTTCGAATCTCTAGCAGTTAGGATGATTGTGGGGTTGCGTGACTCTTCTTCCCTGCGTGATACGTGGACGCTATTGGCCTTATACTACGGTATAAGAGCGAAATGACTTTTTTATGATCACTTTGTTGCGTGCATTGTCGGGCGGGTCTTTATACTTAGCGTATAAGCTAGCGTTTGGCCTTTATACTTAGTGTATAAGTGTGTTTGGCCTATACTTAGTGTATATGCGGTTTGGCCTTATATTTAGTGTATAAGCGTTGCTTGGCCTTATACTTAGTGTATAAGTGCGTCATTTTATACTTCGTATATAAGAGCGGTGTTTATTAGCGATCGTCCATTCCTGTGTAGACTTTGATCGAGCATACGCCATTGTAGGTTGCACATAAATAAGGATACGGTAGATGACGGCTCACGACTAGTGCTATAGTCGTCATTGAAGTCTCCTCGCGGATTTTATTCGGTGACGCGTGTCTTATCGAGACTTGTATTATATCTTGACACGAGCATGGCCTTATTAGGTGTTTCTGGATATATGCATATTATTCATATTTGACTACTTATATCTATTAACAAAGGTCGTTTTTGTTGTGTCATTACCAAATTGCCTTTGATTGTTGTACTTCATTTTCAGACTTTAGCCTTATCAGGAACTATTTTGTATTCAGGATACGGTATTTACTCGCTTGTAGCCTTGCCATTATTGCCTTTTCGAGATAGGGTCAGATATATACGAGTTGGTTAATAGAGGAGATAATTTCTTGAACGAGAACATTTAGGTACAGAAATTATAAACCAAAGTTCATGCTAACCTATCGATGATGTTGATGATATTTTATATATGGTGGAAAATTGGATTCAAATGTGTTAGGATATAAGTTGTGATCTAACTAATGACGCCGATACCATCGAGGTAAATAAGTTCGGTATACTAAACGAAGAATTCGTGAGATAATTCCTGCATTTGTAAGATTCCGATTTAAGACATATCGCTTCGCTTGTATTAAGAAAATGAAACGAAGCCGAGGGTCTTAGCGAGAAAAACATTTAGATGTCATAGGAGGCGTGATGACTATAATTGGGAGTAGCACCTTTTGGCGCGAACTAAAGATGTTGTCAAGTTTCTCGTATGCTATATTGGGCGAGACGCTGAAACAGTTGGTTGTGATGCTTGAGCTTGTATATGCCGTAATTACCATACTTAAGAAAGATAACTAATGTAGATATCTCACGTGGATTACGGGCGCATTACGCAGTAGGTTGTCGACGCGGCGCTGATTTGTCGGCGTTAGTCGGAAAGCCAAGGAAAGATTGATTCAGGCGAAGAGTATATAAAATATAAATCTCGAGGTGGATAACAAGCAACAGAATGGGTCTCAATTATTCTTTGTTTGTATGAAATGTGAGGTTAACTTCTACGATATTTGTATTCACTTAGCTTTTAGCCGACTCTATTTCCCTATGGGCGGACGCTTTATGCCTAGGGTTAAGGATGACCGAGATGCATCGCCGTAGCCGCGCACCCGAGGTGGCAATGGTGGCTCAAGACCTCGACATCATACTTGTATCTTCTTTGGAGATTATTGCATTTAATTATTATTGTTGTCTCGAGTTGTAAAACAAGTTGTTTGATGTTGTATTTATATTATTTTCATTGCGGGTAAGTGTCGTTAGTTCACCCGACGGACGAGTTGTATTAATTTTATTATTATCATGTTAAATGAAGTCATTTTATCGTTATCCATCATCGCTACCGATTATCTGCGCTGATTTACTGGCCCTAACCTCGGGGACCCACCTCGACGGCCGCATTACCAATCGCAAGACTACTTTAATGTGCTTTCAAGTTCTATATATCTTGGTGTATGCTCAATTTGATCGCATCATTAGTTAAAGAGGATTAATTTGAGGAAAGAGAAGTTGATACTTAATGAATTGTTAGTTGAAAATTGTTGTTTGTTTATTGAAATTAAACCATCAATTTAAGGAGAGAAGTTGACAAAAGACTTGATATTTGTCAAAGCCAAAATAGAAAACTTAAGGGGATAAAATGTCTTGGAGATGTAGAATACATGCAATTAAAAATGAATAAGAAATTTAAGTTAAAACGATAATTAAATAAAAATAGAGGAAGTACTTTCCATTTGTATGAAGACTAACTATTGTTACTATTATTACGTTATGATTATTATTATTATAATTATTTATACAACGGAAAACTTTCTCTGAGTTACTTGATGACAAATATGGGTTGGAGTATCAACCACGCATGCTTAATTAAGATAGCCTATTATTATAGCTTGCCAGGTAATTAAACAAATGGATTACTAAATCCGGCTTCTAAGTGTACCGATATTATTTTCCACTAGTTCTAATTATTATGTGGCATGCATAAAATTTAGGTTAATTTATCCTTTGCTCCGTGAGCTACTTATTTTCAATTTGTCCACTGAGATTCAGGGACGAAACCATGATTTAAAAATAGAGGGAGGGACAAGTTAAAACAAACTAAAAAAAGCAAAATGGAAATTTTTATTGATTAATAAACTACAAACACACTTTAGATCTAGGCTTATTACGAAATGAATCAATGATAGAATCTATTCTAATAATGTTATCCACAATTCTCTTTCAACATATGAATACAAAGCGTTGGAAAAAATTAACCATCGACATCTTTATGCGAAACTTGTTTTCTGGTCTCAAGATGATAAAACACGTTTTCTTGATTTGCCATTAGTAGGAAGTGTTAAGACTAGATGTTAGTATTTTGTTAGTTGGTATTTTGTTGATAAATGGCGTAAAAACAAAATAAGTATTGGAAGCGGATGTCGAAGGCAGTTGGTACAACGATTTATTATAGTGTAAACGTAATGCGAGATATTTTGGTATTCTGGCGATTTGATAAAGATCTAGAAGAGATATTTTTGACCTATAATATATGAAAGTGATTTTTATTGTTCTCAAATCATGAAGATTCTGATTTGATTGATTATGGGATCATATGAAAGAAAGGAAAGTATCGGAGCTTTTATTGCATGTGTGATGGAAAGTATTGATCTGAATCTTTTCATTATATGTTTGATGTCTTTTTCTATTTTATAAATATCTTCATTATAGACTACTTAGTCTACGAAACTACCAAATATTGTATTTCTCTACATTATAATAGTGAGACAAAAGTTTTGAGAGAAAATAGTCTTTGTGTAGGATGAATGTATTGAGATAGTTTATAAAGCTATGTAGTTGTACTACTGTTGTTAACATCTCGAACAATAGTTTTGAAATTTCTTCATAAATTCTATAATAATATATCAATCACGAGGCTCTTCAGTTGATTGGAAGTGAAGGGATCTCAAATTCAAGGAGAGCCTAAGTTGAACTAGTTAGGTAGAGTCTAACAAGACATTGGGATGAGAAGCATTCAATTAAGTCCTTATGTTGTAATATTTTCACCATATTATTGAAAGTTCCTTCACAGGGGCATTACCCCCCCACAGACTAGGTCTGATGTGATGAATTGGGTTATTATCTTGTGGTATTTTACTTTCAGTCTTTGTTTGCTACCATCGGCGCTATCGTTGATCGAGTGCTGCAACATCTTTGTCTTCGGCCAGCCGTTATGTTATGTTATTAGGTGTCAGTATTCATACATTATAAAACACAGTATAATAATTGTTCAGCAGTCTTTACTTGATATCACAGTAGATTACAACACCTGAGTATGGTATCGGAAGCGGAGCAGCTGGTATTCTTTGAGTGAGATCGTCTAATTTGTGTGTGCCATGAAAGAAAAGTTGATGTCGCCCACTTTATTTTGGATGGTTCAAATTATCTTTGTGGAAGAGCGAGGATAGTTCTAACTTGCTTGAGATCGATGAATATCAAAACATGGAAATTTTACATAAATTTGACTCTTCATGACGAATTTTATCGTGGAGCCGATTGGTTGGCTTTGAGATGGAATGGATAGTAAAGGAGCGTGAAGCCTCGTGAAAAATTCGAATGCTGTGATCTGATACATGGTTGTGTGAACATAAATTTTGATATCTTGATCAGAACATGTGCGGTGCCAAAGAAGCTTGAAAACTTCTGGTATAATATTGGTGAACTCGCTGAGTTCATATGTGTCTTTCGACTTACCGCCACAAATTTTAGAATTTGAAAATGAAGGAAGAAGATGAGACCATCGTTGAATTTATTATCGAGCTTAAGAGATATCTCGATGAATTCTATGACCTTAGAGAAGATGTTTGAAGAAAAGATTGTTCAAGAAAACTACTCGGATCTCTTTCCTAAGAATTCAACTACAAGTTGTTGCCATAGGAGTTAATAGCATTACTACCATGAAGGTTGTTGAACTAATTGGATCTGTATTACGTTTGGAAATGTCTGCTGATGATCAAAATTGCCCGAGAAAGAATGCGGCAATGGCTTCAATAAGATGTTAGTAGCGGTTTATTCGACATTTGGTAAGCGAAGACCTGAAATCACGAAAATGGATTGGATACGACAATCTCTTGAGAACGATGTCAAGAATGTAAAGGTTATGGTCATGTTCAGATTGAATGTTCAAATCTTCTAGAAAAGAAGTGTAATGCCATCTTGAGTCATGAAGAAAGCAAGAAATATAAGAACGGTGTTGCAAAGTTTGTTGCATTAGCAAATCCTTGATGGATTCGTATGGTGATGAAAGTCAATATAGTGATAAAGAGTTTACTTATGAAGAGATTCAAATTCGTAGCGGATTACAAATTATTGTTTGATAATTGAAACAACTTAATAGGTATGTTCATGAAGCGAAGGAGAATAAATATCTTATTGATGGATCATCAATGATGGATTAAAGGAGGAAGTTGATACATTAACTCTTTGAATTAGAAGACATGAGAAAATTCGTTTGTATGCTTAATTTTTGGAACTTAATGCGGATAAAATTATTTCTCTTGGTCAGTCTCCAAATGGCTATAGATGTTTGGGATATGTTGTTGGAGGAATGTGCTAAAATTCTAAGTTTGTTAACTGCTGCAAAGTTCGGGGAATCCAAGCATTTATTCAAAATGTTATACGACATCGGTCGTGACCAATCGAACATCGGACCAATTTATTAGGTTCAATATACAGTCTATTTGTTAGTCTGACATGCAGTAGTTCCCATGTTAAATCCACCGTCAAAGAGAATAAAAGAAGAAGAAATGGGTATGTAAATTATTTATGGAAAGAAGAGATGCTTGTAACACCCGTATTGTTTGAGCTACATGGAAGGGTATTAAGCTTGAACATTATCGGATTCCTCGTATTATTATGACTCTCGAAATGGGTTTATCATAAGGAATTGAAATAACCCGGCCGGTTTAATTAATTAAAATCGATGGTGGTAATTCGATGTAATATATAAAGGATTAGGTAGGCAGTATTATCGAATAGCGAACTTAAATTATAGGGTAAAAATTTGGTGAAAAAATTGATTACAATTTTTGCGATGCGGAGTTTAAAATTATGTTCGTTAGCAGTAGCAGAGAGCTGTATTAATAGAATTTTTTATTTTATGGTGTTCATTAAATGTCTCTGTTTATAAAACTGAAAAAAGCAATACTATACAAGCATCGCCTTTTTTTTCCATTGAAAAAGAACTCAAAAAAAATCTTTCTCTTTTCTCCCAGCTTTGATCATCGTCCTTAGATCTAAAATTCGAGAAAAATATCAAATGTACCATTTAAATCTTCCCCGTCGTTTAAGGGTATGAAAGTCTTGCATCTTTTTGAGTTTGGAGAATTTAAAAAATTTGAAAATTTAAGGGTTTGAATTCTTCAAATTGTTAAATTAGATCTTTGGCTCTGGGTGGTCATTGTCGTGTCCCGATGGAAAGAATTGAATTTTTGTTAATTTTAATAATTTATTTGAAATTTTATATATAATTAATTAAAAGATTCAAATTTTATATTAGATATGTTTTAGATTTGAGAGATGTTTATGATTATAGATATAATAATAGAGTTTTCGATAATATATTCATGAGAAAAATAGTTATTTTCGGATTTTGAGTAATTATATATTATAATTTCGGATTTTTTGGTAGAAAATGAAATAAATTATAATTTTATTTTTAAAATAAAACTCATATTTTTTATTGTCTTTTATTCTTTGGATTCTGACCAACATATAATAATCTTGGAATTTTTGGGAAATGTTTACTATTTGTTTTTTTATTAAGCCCCAGAATGAAGATTTTTAATAAAAGGTAAAATTTTTATGATTGTAAATTAGAAACTGAATTGTTATATTTTTTATATGGGGTAGCATGGTTGTACTATAAATCAAATATTAGAGATTTTTTGGAGTTCATTTGGTATTTATTTTGAATTATTGATGAGTAAATGACTAGTTTTGAGGTTAATTGGAAATAAATCGGATTTTATATATAAATATATAAAACTGATTTTTATTAAAATATAGTACATTTTGGACCTATGATAAAAATATTAGAATTTTTGATTTTATTATGATATTTACTTAATTTTTTATAAAGTATTGAGGATTAAAACTTTAAATAGTTAACTTCTTGATAGTTCAGGAATAATTACTAAGATACATTTGTTTAAAAGTAAGGAACACCTAAGTTTGATTAAATAGATGCGAAATATAATTAATGTATATTTCTAAAAAGTATTGATGGAAAATGTAATCTTATTATATTATTTTGGAGTTGAACTTTGAGTAGGAGGTTGTTTTTCTTATATTGTATTGGTAGCACTTATTGAGTAGATGCTTATGCAGTGGAATTTATCTCCTTGGTGTTGGTTCACTACGTTTGCGTATTTTTGGATTGTAGATCTTTCTTTATATGTGTTCACTGTAACTTTTATTTGTATTAATAACATCTTTAGTAGTTGTGTTTCTTAAATTGTTGGTAGATAATGTCGTGTTAGGGGCCCGATATGCTAGCGTTGAGATCTTGATGATGACTCTGAAATGTTTGATTATAATATGTAAGGCCAATTAATAAGCATGACTGTGATTTATTGTTGTTGAGACGTGCTGTGGTTAATTGTGACATGTGAAACTGTGCTGTTGAACTTTTGGTAGAGTCATGTGTGGTCTCATGTAGTGGGTCTTGAATTGTGTGTTAGGGGTTGAGTCGAGTCGCATGTAGAGAGCGATCGATCCATTATAGACGGTGGGAGTGTGTACGCACGGGCGATGAATACTTTATGTTATGAATGATTGAGATACTTTATATGTGTGACTGCGTGAGTAGATTATATATATATACGTTGTAGGCATATGACCACTTTTGGGTTGTTATGGCATATGTCGGGCCGTTGCTGCGTTTGTATGTGGGCATTGTTACGATACATGTTAGGGATATTCGGATAAGTGTTTTAAATTATTATTGCTTGTGTTGATTTTTATGGACCTTCGAATTCGTGGGGCTTGTGTAATATGAGAAAGATATGAGATTTCTTTTCTTAGTAATGATGGTATTTGAGAACTTTACGTGTTACTTTCAAATCATTCACTATATTTAGATCTTGCGTTCTATTGTACTGCTTGTGAATATAAAGCATCCAGAAAATCTGCTAAGTAGAGATAGCGTTGTGAAAGCATTTAGTATTTTTTCTTATTGACCGAGCGCTGATTTTATATATATATATATATATATATATATATATATATATATATTCTGATTCTCTTTTCTTGACTTCGGATTGGTGTAATCGTCTGTACGCTCGAGGCGATAAGTTTCCAGTGGTGACCCCACCAAGCTTCCGGGTTGAGTAGTTGTTGTAGAGCGGAATTTGTTGACACTTCTTGAGCTCGTGGTTATCCTTTAGGTGGCGGGCGTGGTGGTAGGGATCTGACTGAGTCATTTTATTTACGTCTTGCTCAGTTTTGAGTAATTGTTACTCAGTTGTGGGTGATTTATATTATGGATGTATTATTGAACACTCCCTGTTTTTTTTTTAATGTCACTCTTATGTATCGAATATGTGATGTTGGGTTAGGTTTCGCCACGATGATGTCCACGTTGCGTATGGAACTATTTCTACTTTCTTTGGCAAAAGCATTTTAAAATCCATTCTTTTTTATTTTATATAAATGCGTTAGGCGACTGGGTGTCCATTTCTCTTGTGAGTCAACATAAAGCGTGGAGCTTCGGGCGAATTAAATTCTGGGGAATGGAGGTCAAAACAGCCCACGGGTGTAGCTGTTACAAAGAATGGAGAATCAAGAATGTGTCGAGGTAAGTCTTATGTTGCTCGACTTTAAAAAGTGTGGAGAATCAAAGGATCTCGAGCAATAGAAAAAAGTTGAAACTAATATTGTCTCGAAATCACAATACTAATCAACTTGTTCTAGTCGATGTACATGTTCGGTGGAGCACTACGTATTATTGTGGCCGATAGTTAGGCAGGAGGATTCTTAGTGTTAAGCATGAAGGAAAATTATATACTTAACTTGAATAAAATCATATAAACGTTATAATTTCAAATTATATATTTCATATCTAAATATATATTACAATATATATGAATACTGAAGTACTTATAGTCAGTAGTAATAATCACCAGCAATCTTTTTATCACTTTTGAATTTTAATTGCTAGCGCGCGTCTGTGATACCTGGTTGATCCCGTCGGAGGAGTTGAATCCGATTACTTGGATCTCTAGAATACGATGGGAGATTGGATGAAAGAATCAAAAACAAAGAATTTGATTAACGCTTGAGATATTTTTAGTACTGCAGGGGAGGGGGCTCAGAAATTATCTGAGTGCTAGGGTTTTTGCTTTTGATTATTATCTTATGAAGACCTAATAAAGTCCCACTTATATGATTCTACAATTAGCAGGATAGCTTGACCCGTTAAGTAATGAGGCGGCTCGATTAATTTACAATTAACTTTCGTTAAGTAAAATTAATTATTAACAAGTCATTC
>JADFUC010000015.1:55000-134853 GCA_019722365.1 Lithospermum erythrorhizon | reverse complement strand
ATAAGTATATATATTATATATCATTTGGTGGCGGACTCGCTGAGAGATAGTATAAATACTGAATAAAATCAATATACCGAGATTCAGTATTAATGAGTATTATTATATTTCACGGGTAATAATATATTTAGAATCAAGTCACTGAATCTGATTACAAGAAGCTGGAGAACAAAACTAAACGGGACTTAAGTTGCCTAAATACCTCAACTCATCATCATTTATTTTTATCACAAAAACCCACCCCTTCTTCCTATCAGACCAAATTCCTCATTCCCGCCTCCTCCGGAAAGTTTTCTTCCATCATTTCTTCCATTCTCGTACCAACACACAAAAAGTTGGTTTTCATCTTCCCTCATCATCCTCACACATCAAGGTAAGAAAGGTTGAATCTTGTTCATATTTCATAAGTTATGGAAGTTTGACGCTAGTAACTAGATGGAGTTCGTGGTATAATAATAGTTTTTACGCTAACTAGATGCACCATTTGAGGCTGGGCGAAAGTGTCGAACTCCGCTTGTTGGAAACGGCCGGCATGCTATTAGTCATGCAGGCCCTAAGTTGTTGGCTCAGAGATCAAGTTAACACCGAAGACAAAGACAGATTACCAGAAGAAATATCGATCGTCGCTGGTGGACTTGTCTTTCAAGTCAAGACAGGTTTTGAGGATACCTCCACGGCAACGGCAATGTGTTTGAAGGAAAGCAAAGAGCACCCATTACATCGGACCGCTGAAATTTTACAGAGTGATCGAGTTTATTGTTTGGCATCCAAGATTGATGCAATTCTAAGTAATCTTTCCACATGTCTTGCTTCGAGAAGTATGTTCCGGATGAATCTCACATTCTTAGCTCGCACCGGGTGGAACCCGAGGAGGATCCGTACCTTGAGGAGAGGCAGTTTTAGATTCCGGACCGAAGAAAAAGGTATTAAGAAACAAGGTGGTGGCCTTGGTGAAAGTAAGTTGTGGAGGAATTAACGATAGAAGAGTCGATACGGGAAATGGTAGGACGACATTTAAGAGTCATAATTTAACTTTCGTAGGAGGTTAATTGTTGTGAAGTTGTTTTAGATGTGTTGTATGTCCGCGTGTTGCATTAAGTGTTTCTTCCGTAGTTGAGTTGAGTAAATTTGAGAACGAAATTTTATTAGGTTGGTAGATTGAAATAACATGTTACGTAAAATATATAAATATATATGTTATATATCGCTTGGTGGGACCCGTGAGATAGAGAAATACTGGAATAAAATCTATATTCGGAAATTCAGTATTAATGAGTAGTATTATATTTCACGGGTAAATAGAAAACCCGAACTAAACGGACTTAAGTCATTCTCTAAATATCTCTTCAACTTTATCATCATTCTTTTATCACAAACCCACCCCTTCTTCCTCATTGTGTCATTTAACTTCCTCATCCCCCCCACTTAAAAAATTTTCCATTCCTTTGTGGCTCAAGACAATAAAAAGTTGGTTTCATCTTCCCTCTCATCATCCTCTATGACATCATAAAAAGATCAATCTTGTTGGATATTTCAAGTTGCGAAAATTTGACTTTTTGTTGACTTTTATAATTTTGTGTTTTGGGACTTTAAATTAAAAAGAATAATTGACCTATATTAAGTGATTTGAGGTGATTATAATCACTGTGCTGCAATGTTGATTTTGAGTTTTACCTGTTAATTTTTTCCAAATTTGCTTAAATTGTATTATTATAATAAATAACATTACTTTAATATAGTTGGTTGAAATATATGTTGTGATTTTGATGTTGCTGATTAAACAGAGTATGTTGAGGTAGGATTTTGTAAATTGATTAATAATCAAGCTTTGATTGTTGTTATTAGAAATTAATTAGTTGGGAAATTACTGTTGGATTGATTAGAAATTTTCAGAGTGTCGGGGTGGTTGGAATTTTCTTTAAATTGATTGTGTCAGTGGTTGGAATTTTGTTGTTTTATTAGTCCTTTAAACGTGTTTAGTAATATTTCCACCTGTGAGTTGTTAAGTTGATAACCATAATCATAGTTGATGCTTAAAACTAAAAACGGGTTATGATTGTAGTAAGTAGTAATTGCATTTTCGGTGTTTGTGATTAGGCGGAGCGTGGGAAACGGGGCACTTGATTAGCTAGATTTAGGCATTTATTATTGTTAGTTTATAATTGTGAATTATTCTGCTGTGTAAATTAATTTTACCAAATAGAATGTATACGTATTTATATTTTTGTGTTGATATGATTTGAATATGAAATTATTGTTGAGTATGGATTGTATGTTGTTTTGTGAGTTACTAGGCTTTTGAGGTAGCTGAGTCGTATTAAGATAAGCGGCCGAAATGCTGATCATTTTGGATGTTTACGTGTTTTGTTAGTTGAGTTGGTGTAGATGAGTTATATATGAGTTGATGATATATGTTGAGTTGCATTATCCGGCATTTGTCTTTATACCGGTATGTGTGGTGTTTTGCCTCATATCTCGCTACGAGAGCTGCCATATACGACGGGCAAGTTTTTCCCCGCAGTTTGCGGCTGCTTCGATTATATGCCATTCGTTGTAGAACGGATTTCATATCAGCTGAATGGAGCATTAGTAGCTTGGAATGTTGAGTTGAGCCTGCCAGCCAGGCCCGAATGCTGAGCTGATTGAGTTGTAGTCATGATTTGATGGCATGCTGCTGGCGCAGTCGCTGGAGTCGATTATCACCAGGTTGGGTCGTGATGTCCTATTGTGTTGGTTAATAGAGTAGATTCGTGGAGTCATTTGGGTATTATTGTCATTGATTTTGAAATGTATGATTACTATTTACTTCCTTTATCGCATATGTTTAGTTTAGTTGACGAGCCTATAAATTTATGCATGTTGATAATGAATTCAATAATGACTTTTATATTATGGTCTTACGTTGTATAACATTCTGTACTCATCTATCCTATGCAAAATTAACTATTTTAATTACACTAAGCTTATGTGGGCCAATTGCCACTCTCGAGATGTATTCATTGCATGCATTATTTGTGCCAGTTCATAGTCAGGCCGCAAAGATTGGTCTATTCGAGTGACTGCACTTGAGCCTAGAGCGGCCGGTGGCAGATCCTCGCGCCTTCTTGTCGCTTTTATTGTAGTTCGGGATTCTATTTGTTGTTATTTTGATTTCAGACTCTCAAGTTGTATGTCGAATATTTTGGTACTAAATGATTGTTGCAAATATAGTAGAAAACACCAAGCAGATCATCATTTTCTTAAAATTGTTCTTTTTTCTTACAGAAATTTGTTTTATTGGTTGATTCAGACAAAATGAGCCATCCATCTGCTAGCACTCAGTGTCCGTGGATTTGGATTATTAACTTAAAGACTCAAGCGAATGTTACAGCTTTTGGGGTTCGACTTAGACATATTCATCAACGGTGTTGGTATTTATAGGTTTTACTTCAAAGACGCTGACGCTTCCCTTAATAGCTAACATCCAGCCTTCTGTCTGACTATCGATGAGCAAATGCTGTTAAACTCGCTTTCGATGGAAATTCTAGTACCCATCCTCTGCTGAAATCTCCCTCCGCAGAGGTCTAGATTTTGTGACTAACTATGGGCTTTGCAGTTGCTGCATGTGTTTAAGGCTAACTACGTGTCCTTGGCTCATCTATGCTCATAAGGACTTAATATTGACCACTGCTTAGGGACTTACCGTGATTCATATAATCACAACCTCGGTCAACTCCTATACTCTTATAGAAAGGCTTTACCTGCCTGTGATTTCTTTTTGAGATATTGGCATATGATTTTATTTTAACCAAGTCTTCTGGTCTAACTCTGACTTAATGAAGACTTAATTATGTGGATTTAATAATAATCAGATAGGGATCCTGTTTTAATTTCCAGCTTCATAGAGAATTAAATGATTAAAGTTTCATATTACCATGAATTTACATGTTAAGCACTCCATTTAATTCCCTCATCCAGTGAGGATTTAGTAGAATAATTATTCAGTTTAGTATTGACATGAATTTATTACATGCTCAAGACCCCATTTAATTCTCCATTTATTAGAGAATTAAATTATTTGGGTTTAATAATATGAATTTATTACATGTTTAAACACATTTAATTCCTCGATCCGTAGATGATTTCATTAATAGGTATTGTCATTTTGGTGTTTGATATCGACATGAATTTATTACATGTCAAGACCCTATTTAATTCTCGATCCATCAAGGATTTATTGAGAATTAAATTTCTAGAGATTTAATACCTAGGTTTGCTTGCATTTTTATCGATCCGAATCCCTGTGGACCCAACGAACCAAATAATATTTGCGTTTTAACATTTAATTTATTACACGTTAGATTTTTAAGATAATTAATCACAATCCCTGTAGATTTTATAATTATTTACCTTAATTCTCAAAATTTAATGATCAATTAAATCCCTTTTTTGAATTTTAGGACCAATTTCGGTCCTATTTTATCCATCCAGGAAATATTCGGAATGTATTTTTCATGTGAATTTTTTTAATCATCCATGCCCAGGTATATGGGATTTTTGAACACAACCTATTATAGGCGAGTTCGTTTTATTTCGATTTGCAACGTAAAGGGCTTATTTGTCCATCAAGACACAAGTAATGGGCTTTAGGCTTGATTCACTTGATTTTGCTTATTTATGATAAGATACCCGAAAAAAAATCAGTTTCATCTTTCCTCCCCCCCAAGTGCACGCCACACGAGGCGAGTAGTGGGTCTTTTCATCTTTTTGTTCTCGTTTTGCATATTTTGACATTGTGTGATTATGTAACCACTTTGTCGTCCCCTATTTTTTACAAGTTTAGCATCGAGATTTGTTCTTAAAGTTTCTATCTTTGTGAGAAACTTTGAAGATTCTTCCATAAAGTAAGTATTTTTTATACTTTGAAACTTGAGTATGCATCTTGCTAGGTTTAATATGTATTTAGGACGCTTAATTGATGATTCTATATTTAGAATATATGTGTTCAAAGATAAAATAAAAAATTTAGTGGGTTTTGATAATCATGTAGTTACATTAATAACCTTAGGATTAAACATCTTTAAAAACAAGCCTTATGCTCAGACATGTCGACTTTGATGCGCTGAACCTTTTAAAAATCAAATCATGGAAATAGTAGAAACTATTCTTTTGATTTTTTTTGCTTTCTGTCATCAAAACACTTAGTTCTTAGTAACCATTTATATTCTTTTCGCTTTATGACTTCTCTATACTCGTTGGAAAGCTAACAGATAGACGGTCGTTTTGATATGTAGTGGGCTCTAACTCGCTCGAACTCGACTCATGGGATTTGAAGTTGCTTTCCGAATTACGTTTCGTTTTCTCAGAGCGCAATCTCAAGTTAAATCAAGTAGGTGTCGCTCGACCTTCTAAACACTCGTGTGTAGGAATTTTCAAAGATGTTACTTCTCTTTCTCTTCAAGGGTTTGTCTTGAATTTTGCATCTGGAGAGTAAGGTTGGCTCTTTGCATATAGTAATGGACCTTTTGAACTTTATTTAATTTATTCTCTCCTCTCTTCCCCGGAGACATTTTTATTACAATCGAGTCTTTATGAGGAGGCTTGATTTCTTTGGCTTTATTTGCTTTGTGAACTTGGCTAGTGTCATGGTCATTGAATATGTATTTTTGTCATTGTCATGCTCGCTCACCTTGAGTCATATCTCGGTGAGAAGTAGCTAGTGACATTGTGGATTTATATTTTCGTCTTAGCGACCTTTGAGTTTTGATGAAATGAAGTTGAAGATGACGCCCTTACTTTCCATTGATCACTTGCACTTGAATTGCTTTTATTTCGCTTTTCAACTCTCTGCCTTTAGCACACACTTCTTTGGTTTATGGACGTTAACAATCAAGTGAACGGCTCCTCAATTGTTTTCTAACCTTATGCCTCGAGCCTGGCTCGACTCTACGCCTTTCTTGCTTTTTTGATTTGATAGTGTGAGTGATATGGGTTGAGATGATCGCTCTTCTCCTACCTATCACCAACGGCGATGTTGATGCTCACTCTGTCAAGAGGCGAGCCCCTTCGACTAGTCCCAGGTTGGGCGGGTCATCCTTCTCCTCGCGCAAGATGTATCATAGCCCTCTTATGGCTTAATTAGGTTATTTTGATTCTTTGATGTTGGGTTTCCTATGATGCCTAATAACTCTTGACTTTGCATCCTCGACATTCTGAGTGATGGCTTTATAGACAAAGAAGTTTTGGAGGTTACGACCGGTCCTGAGCTGCCCAAGTTTCCTGCTTAATGTACTGCAGATTGGTCCTCGAGGATCAAGTCAAACGTAGTTCATTTTAATGGATAATTTAGACTCATATCTGAGAGTTTGTTAGGTATTTTATGCTCTTATCCATGAGTTTTTAGGCACTTTATGCTCTTACCAGAGAGTTGTTAGGCACTTTATGCTTTTACTAGGGAGCTAGTTAGGCACTTTATGCTCTTACCAAGGAGTTGTGATCCTTAGTACGCTAAGGATAGTATCATTTTTAGGTGATGACTACGGCGGGTTCCACCTTCTTTCCTTCCCATTGTTATGAGTTCAATACTTACATCCGTTTCTTCGCATGTCGGGTTCATGATTTCACATAAGTAGCGAAGCGCATCATATGTGAGCAGGCATCGTGGTCCCCATTCTCGCACTTGGATACTTAGTCCCCAAGCATGTGGCTAGATGTGAGGTGAGACTTTGTATCTTTTTTGATGGTATATGGCACCTTCATTTTCAATCCTCGATATTCATAATATGAGTGGTACGGATAGATAAATGAAGTACCTCTATCCTTCAAGTGTTATACCTTGGCATTCGGCTCTCAGGTGCTTCTGTGCCCCGGAGGCTATCACCAGTCTTGTTTTTGACTTTTATCTTACCCTTCATGTCTTGTTCTTTCCCATATTTATTTGCATTTGTCTCAAGCATCATGACTTCCAACTTGACCTTAGTCCCCAAATCCAAGGGTTTTAGTGATGTTCCCTTGTACCTGGTCCGGAGTTGCAATCTAGGAGCTTTACTGGTGTAGTCCCATCTTAAGTCAGTAGCCTACCTCGGGGAAGCAGGCAACAGAATCTCCGAGTTACGAGCGGTTGTAGGCTTGTCTCGATGCCAAGGCCGGGTCGCTCGATCTTGGTCAAAGATTTGTAGCTTTTCTCTCAAATGTGTCCGAATAAGATCGCATTCTCAACCCGAGGCGCTAATTTGTAGCTTGTACAATCCATGTGGCTTTCAAAGCTTGTTGATCCTATGTATATGTCATGACCGGCTTTAGAGGCTCGTGGATTTGGATGTCCTGGTTCTGGCTTTAGAGGCTTCGTGGACAAAGATATGATATCCTCACGACCGCCTAGCCTTTTAGAGTCGCTGACATAGTGAATATGCTCGGATCGCCTTAGCGCCTTAGTAGTCGTAATAACCATGTCCGCTTTAGACGGCTCTTTGGACATGATGAGATATGTTCCTCGACCGGGCGCAGTGCATTAGTAGTCCGGATAGCCATGTCCGGGCTTTAGAGTACAGACTGACATGGTAGATATGTTCCCGACCGACTTTTAGCAAATTAATAGTCGATTTATCTTATTCATATATAGATATCTGCATGTTGAATATCTATAGACCTCTACGAGTTTGTTCCAGTGTAAGGATCCTCGATTTCATGAGAGGATGTATTTTTACCAACCTCGACAACTCTAGCTGTAACCTTCTCATGCATCACCAGATTAACCCGACGCTTTTTTGTCCCTATTCTCATCATCAACTGCGTCCCTAGGTTCAAGAGTTTTAGCATTGTGTTCTTGAACCTGGTTCGAAATTGAAATCTAGGTGCTTTAGTAGCAAAACCCTTTCTTGTGATTACAGCCACCTCCGGAGCTCCGACTAATCAGAAAATCGGTGGTTACTGCTGATTTAGACTGCTTGCTATGTTGTTAGACTAGTCAGACATTCGCATGCTTGTTAACCTATCTTCAAATTTCACACTTTATGGGATAACATGTAGTTTTTTGAAGTTATGGTTGTGCCTTGATAAGGCATCAAGATGCCTACATACCCTGCAGAGCATTCCTCTGTGGATCAAGTCAAATATAGTTTAGGGGTTCCGACACTTTATCCTCATATCAAGGAGGGTTAGGCGCTTATCCTCATGCCTGTGAAGGTTGGATGATTCGCCCTCTTATCCGGAAGGTGACCGCTTATACTCACACCTCAAGAGTGGGGTCGATAGTTTAAGCTCGTGTCAAGAGCGCCGCGCGGGCGCTTTATCCGTGCTCATGAGGTCAGCGGGTAGTTTATCCTCATAATTAAGAGGGCTTTTAAGTATGTTTATGAGTATTGGAACCTCGGGTTTCGACCTCACGTGCATCTCACCCCTTGTTTTGATAGTCTCTTCAAGCTTGAAGTCCCCAACCTATCAACTACTTTCACGAAGATAGGTATTGCTGACTTCACGATGAAAGCATCCTGCCTTTCAGAGGTGGGCATTCCATTCCATAATATATGCTATGCCTTTGAGGTGTACATTCATTCCTCAGATAAATGCCCTATGCCTCTCTTGAGGAACTCGTTTGCTAATGCCGCTTTTGGTCAATTCGATGATCGAGTATTCTATGTAGGCCTTTGGGTTTATGTATTACGCTGGCTGACCCCGGGGCCTCTAGTCCTTCCAGGAACAAGCATGTGATGAGCGTGTATCCCCGGCCCTATCCTCAAGCCGTCCTGGCCTCGTTGTCCTTCTACCGATAGGTGGATATGTAATTTGCCTTCATTGGCTCCTATGGACGGCGCTCTACATGCTGTCAGGGAGAGCTGTAGCTTGACACTATCTATGTTCCTCTGTCTGAAGTCTCAAGCCTTCAAAGTGGCAATGGTGTTGTTAACCTTTCATACTGTGCGCCTCTATGAGGTGGGCAAATTATTCCATAACGCTTCCTCGTGAATGTATTTTGTATACCGAATCATCTTCGATCACGCTTAAGGAACTTGTCCAAGATATCGCTCGGGCTGGTCGCGTTACCTCGAAAATTCTATAACATTTTGCTCATGAATGTAACGTTGACTTCTAGTTCCTCTATCTCCTCTAAGGAATACCCATGCTCGTGATGCGGCTCAATTCGCACCACATATCCCAAGCCAAGGTTTCTTAACCGGGAGCATGCAGATGCTGTGGAGTTGCCATTGACCTTTTCCTTCATTGCCTCCCAAGGGTTTTTATGCGCCTCTTGGGCCGGGAAGGTACCCCCGCCTAGTATGTTCGCTCTCTTGTTTTATGTTAAAACACGAGGTAGCAATTTCTTCTTCCTCCGGTATTTCCTCCATAGTTTTAGAGGTCGCTCCTCCCAAGTCTCACAAAGACAGATTTTCTTCTTTGCCCTTTAACCTTAAGAAGACCGATTTCTTGAGTGGAGTTGGCCTCTTACGCTTTTCTCAACCCGAGGAATACTGCCATTCCCCTCACGATTTTGATCTATGGGGGCCTTTTCACCCGCCTCTTCTATGTAGTAGTTGTCACCTCTCGATTAGAACATGCAAAGTAGTTTTGAGGTATATCCCAACCCCCTGTGGTCGAAGTTCTGACAGCTATCCTTTCCTTGCCTTAAAGATCATTTGGGTATCGCTCAACCCATGCATTTTATTGCTAGCGACCTCGGAGGTAATTGTCCCACATAACACATGGTTCCATGCCTCTATTTTAGGTCCTCGGTGTCACGAAATCTTTTAAGGGGCGAATAAGCGAAGTCGCTTACCTTTTCGGGTTGAGTGAAGTATGAGCCAAGCCTTTGAACGCTTGTACTAGATCTTTAACTACTTATCAGAAAACCGGTAGTTGTTTGAGATTCCGGACCGACAGGCAAGTCTTCAGCTTGAGATGCCTAGCGGCCGAATGTCCGGAGTATTATCTTCACACATAGAGTGGTTTATTGTGAGCATTATCTTCTTGTGGCGTGCTTTTATTGGGTTGAACGTATTGTTTGGGACAACTTGACGCGGGTAAAGATCACCTTAATGCCTCTCACAGAGTTGAAGCTCACCATCTCAACACATACATGACACGCTGTAGTCTGCCGCTCGAGTAATCGCCCATGCTTTTCCGTGGATGAGTTTACTCTCCCAAAATTCATCGCACTTTGACTTCGCTGTCGAATGACGAAGTAGGCGATATGGTTTTAGAAAAAGAGACTCTTGTCTTTCTTAAGGTTATTGTCCCCCTTTCTTGCGAGATCTATTACTCGCTCTTTTGAATGAAGAACTTCAATGGGATGCCCCAAAGATCCTATGATACGCAAAAATTTGCCCGTGCTTCGCTGCCTCACTCCGTCTTTGATCATGGAGTTCTATGAGCTTTTGCTTTCAATAGCTCATCAAACATTGAGGCAACGCCGCACTCAAGGAAAGCGATAATCCTTCTCTGCATCTCTTTAAGTGTGAGACATCCAGCTTTCCAAGGTCGAACTTCTTTAGTTCTCCGGGCGAGAACTTTTAGTTGTTTTGTAGTTCCAAAGATTTGTTTTTTCTCCAGCTTGAAGTCTTATTTGGCCTTTGGACCATATTTAGCCTTCGAGTAAGAGGCCAAGTAGGGTGTAGGCGGCACGCAGTTCCTTTGTTTGCAAAGAATACCGGTGCCTACGTCACGGACTATGTCGCCTACCAAAGGTTTTGGGAAGTATTCGCATGATGCATCGCAAGTCCCAATGCATGTCTCTTCGATGCACATGTTGATGGTTGATGACTCGAGATACCTTGTATTTTAAGTTCACTCTCCATAGATTGACGTAAGCCTGTGAACGGCTCTTCTTTTTTTCCTTGGTAGTTAGCTCCATCATGATAATTCGCCTCTTTGTAATCGAAAAGGGGCTTGATGAATTCGGGCCTCCAGCTTGAGCCTTAACTGCCTACGGAGGCGTGCCCAAGTCACGTATTCGGGCCGAATACACATTCCCTTTAAGGGAGTTTAACGAACTATTTGACCATTTCATCTCTTCTACCCTAGTATCGTTACAAGATTTGAACAATCGTATTTTTGAGAATTACTTTGCTTCAAGTAATAAAAGAGGCGCTTTATTTCATATGGAAAGAAGGTCTAATCTCTTCCTTTAGATCAAATGCATTTTCATATCGACTCGTGACCTTCAGAGCCTCCCCATTTTGAATCCCGTGAACTTCGAGTCTTCATTTTGAACCCCATAATATCAAGTTAAGAACTTCAATTTTAGGGTTACATGGTACAATAATTTTACTTGAATAAAATTAGATTTTTTAGCTCTCAACCCTAAATTTAATGAAAATTTAATTCGAAAGCTATTTTCTCAAAAACCCTTGTTCAAACGTGAATTTTATATTGAATTTAGGTTTTATCGAGAACCCAAGCCACGCGGCATTTCTTTTGGCGGCTGTATTTAATTAATTCGATTAAGTCGCCTCGATTCATTTTAATTATTTTTTAATAAATTTTCACCGTTTACAATATCAAATATTTCTAAGAAATCGATTGCATTGAAAACAAAATTGATTGAGTGAATTGTATTTTATTTTGTCTAAATGATAAAATATTTCAAAAAGAATTGATGACATGGTACATTTTTTTTCATTTACTTGACATTCAGTAATTTTTCAACCTTAAACGCCATTCAAGGACCTGACTTAATTTTGAAAAGAGAGCGTCTAGTACTGGGCCACTAATAATTTGTGACCAAATTTCAACGGTAGATCTCACTGAAAAGCGACATCAATTGAATTCGATGACTTTACCTGCCTTATACCCAACACATGTAGGGGTGGAAACGATTCAAATATATATCGAATTATTCGGGTTCGAATTCGACAAATGGCTATTCGTATTCTATTCCCAAATTTAATTCGAATCGAGCTCGAATATCAAATGGTATTCAATTTAAAAAATCTAATACTCTAATTCAAACATAGTGATTTTAATTCGAAGAGTTCAAGCGAATAAATTCAAGTTAATATTCTTATTTCGTACGTATTCGATATTTGATTCATATTCGATAATCGCATTCGTTTGTATTGTCAATT
The DNA here is from genome assembly GCA_019722365.1 of Lithospermum erythrorhizon. Classification (NCBI taxonomy): domain Eukaryota; kingdom Viridiplantae; phylum Streptophyta; class Magnoliopsida; order Boraginales; family Boraginaceae; genus Lithospermum; species Lithospermum erythrorhizon. The sequence continues at coordinate 122,815 of JADFUC010000015.1, read as the reverse complement.
GCATTTGATATTTGACATTCGTATTTGATAACCACATTCGTATTGATTTGAATTCGATATTTGAATCGTATTCAACATTCAAGCTTTTTTTATTAGTTCGAAATTAATACCCGAATAAATTCACGCATAAAAATTCAATTAACAAAAAAAATTAAAATTAGAGAAATATTAATCGATATGGAACAACTCAAAATTCACAAATAATGATAAATAATTGAAAAGTGATTATGAATGCAAACAAAATGGTCCCAAAATTCACAACACTAAGAAATTAGGAAGGTGATTGGGGTGGAATACAAACAAAATAAGGATTCCAAAATGTTAATGACACAGAACTTGTAGCAAAGAGCTAATCAAGTTTGCGCTTAAAGAATTAATTATTGCTCCATTGTTTCTACTTTGATGCTCACAATGATTTCAGCAACATGTATCACCTGGGAATATAATCAAACACCAAGAAATTTCAAAGCCAGAAAGGCAATCGGTTTCAAATTGAAACATAAAGCAAAAAAAATTTGAAATGAAAGAGCTTGTGAAAACAACTGAGACCCCCACTCTACCTTATTCCACTCTTAAACATTTGAATCGATGATCGATGAAATCGAGGTGAGGCCCAATGTTTCTAGACGGAGAGACTTAAGACATTATAAAAGAGCTCTGACGTAAAGAGTACTATGTGCCGGCCGAATAGCCTGAGCTTTTTATGTATGCTCATTCGAGAAGTGGAAGTTATTTCAGGATGAGATGACGAAGTTTGGGATTGAGGCTCTAAATCGAAAAATAGAGTAGCTCTTATCAATCAGCTTATATACTATTCCATCTATTTCAAAATACATGATCATCCTAGAAAAATTTTGGTTTTTTCACAATAGTTGATTGCTTACAATTTTTAATATAACTTTTTAAAATTCTAATGTGGGTATCTTGCGTATTCATGTATTTTACAATACCAATGTAGTTTTCACAATCCTCTAATAAAAATACTTTTCATCTAAAGTTAATCATCTACTTAAATCCTGGAGTGAGTATAAGATCAGACTTACTTGCTATTGTCACAACCAAATTCAAATAGTGTTTTCTTGGTATCAAATTACTATTTTATCTCCATTTCCATTTTAATTATAGTGCCTGTGGAAAGCTCAATTGGGGGCACATTAGTCTTTTCTAATTCATTTTTTTATATTATGAAAATTTATGAAAGTAATTTTATTAAAATCTTTTATAGCCAAAGTTTGACATGTAAGATCTTATGGAATTATCGCATTACTACCCTTACTTGTATAGTAGATTACTCGTATAGTAGATTAATGTACTACTATATTACTCATATACGATTATCTAATAATATCATTTTAAACATTACTGTGTAGTAATTACGGTACTATTATTATCAGATAGTCGAATATATTATGATAATAGATTATCGCATTACTATGATTAATTATATAATAGATTATTATACTGTACATTATTTGAATAGTATAAATATGAATATTAATTATAAATTGCAAAATTGTATAGTTAGGGACATTACTTGGCAATATAACTATATATTATAATTTATTATATTATCGTGAAATTCTCAACTCCAAAACAATAGTATTTAATAAGCATACTGCATAGTAAGATTTAACAGAACTAGCAATATCGTGACTTTTGAAATTTAAAACATTATTAATTGTATATTATACTTGTATAGTACCACTATAAAAATCTCAAAAGCAGGCCAAATCTTTTTAGTTTAACGAGTATTAATTCATATAGTACTACTACTCACTTTCTAGTGCTCATTATGGTAGATCCTAAGTTATTATACCATTACTTTTGTTAATGCATTATCATTATTATCATCAACTACAATATAAAACAATAAATTTAAAATACATCAATCATGATCAATTACATATATAAGGTTAGTAGTTAATATCACAAGATAATTACAATAAAATGTTAATTGATTTGGAAAAAGTTCACATTTTAGCTTGTTAAAGTTCGTAATGAAAATTTACTGTTATTAAATATTACTTTGCAATTCAATTTATTTGATATTTTATTTTTCTGTCAAACTTGTGCATAAATTATTTTTTGCTATATTAGGAAATATTTAGAAAGAGATCATGTTTATATTTTGAGTACAATCTAAATTACTTTGAAAGTAATTTTAAATAAACATATGTATTAGTAAACGAAAGGGAATCGCACAAAAACAAAAACAAAAAATACTCCATTCGCTTTCAAAAATACAATGATTATCTGTAAAAATTTGAATTTTTCACAATAATTTTGATATAGCTTTTTTTACAATCCTTAATGTAGCTTTTCAAAAACTTAATAAAAACATTTTATCTAAAACAATCATCTATTTCAAACGAAAGCGAATATATATACTCCAATATTTTTAGCTTGAGGCCTCTGAAACCCGGCATGAACTAAGTAATCTAATAGCTCCTAAACCTTATACCCCTAATTTATCCGCATCCAAGTTCCCAAAAACAGTGAAAACACCATTTCACCCCCCTGTGTATAAGCTTTCACGCTTCATCTCCTGGCAAGCTTCCTACCAACCTTTAAAAATCAGAGCTGAAAGCTCGATTTTAAATTTTTGAATCTTAGTTGAGTGGTTGTCCATATTTTATTTCACATTTTTTCTAAGTCAAGAGCTTGATCTCGTCATAAAATATGGATTCATGGATGATAATGAAGATTCAATTCAAAGTGTGATTGGAGGAGTTTGAAGGAAGAAATCTTCAATTATATGTCGGGATTTCAGCTGATGGATGATTGGATTGTTGCTTAATATTGTAGCCAGCGTTAGCCATTGTTAAGTGAGTTTAGTAGTCTTAATTTAATTTAGCATCCTGGTTATTAGTTGTATATTAATTTGGATTGATGTTTGTCTCGAGCAAGATTTATTTCTAATAATTTCGAATCAGAACTGACCAAATATTAACGAATCAAATATCGAATTCCAAATTCGAATTCGAAAAATTATAATATAATATCTATGAAATTGTGATTTTAGTTGTTTCAGAACCACATTGGTATCTACCTATTCTAGCTTAGCAACAGTTTTCTTTGCAGCAAACCTTGAAAGCAACAAAAATACAACCGAATCGAATCGACGGACCGAACTTAAAATAATCAAATTGAGGAACTGACAACTGCATCATTTGTGCGCTCGAAAAATACAAAACCAATATTTCGGTTCAACCGAACTGGTCGGATTGAATTTTAATTAAAAAATTAAAAATATTATATATATATAACCGAAAATAACCAGAACCGAATCACAATAACCGAAAGTAACTGAAAAACCGAACCGAATAAACCGAAAATAACCGAGAACCGAATCGAACCGATGAATCGAACCGAATCGTTTCGTTCCGCCTCAACCTTAATGAGCTGTAGTCGGGTCGGTTCGAAAATACCCCAAAACCGAACCGAACCGAATTCGATTGAATCCCTAGTTAAACCTACCATTTGATTATGCAAAATGGCTTAAAGAGATGGCCAAGTAAGAGTACCTATAATGAGTCATGAACTATTGGTGAAAATAACCCCTAACTCTATCAAGTGATCCCTATAAGCATTTAGGAATTCATGTTAACAATTGTTCACCAGTCCCTACACCTTTATACAAAGAAATTTTCACCAATCTGCTCAAAATCAGCCAACAGGTACCATAACATCAAGAAATGAGCTAACATAATATCTTTAGGATTCTAACTACCATGAGAGAAGTACACATAATATATTCCAAAATCTTATTATTAGAAAAGTTACATACTATGAGTCAACTAATTAATAGCTTCATGTTTCAAATTTTCCTTTGCAATGAAATTAAACTCCCAAGATAAGGAACCACATGAAAGTAAATAGGGAAAATGAAGGGAACCACTTAAATAGGAAAAATGAATAATTCACTATAAAAACAACTCCATAAAATTAAATAGTACACTCATTAAGTGGAGGTTAAATGAAACAGTGGCAAAGTCAAATGAAATGATACAATGTGCTAAATCGACTAAAATGAAAGGAAAAGTAATGCACATAAGACTCTTCAAGTTGACTAACATGCCAAAAGCTATAAGCAATAAGCAATCTACTAATGCCAAAGACTGGAATCTTCAACTGTAAAAAACTAAATTTTCCCCAAATTACACAATCATACTAATTGGAAAGAATAAAGGAATTCATCACTATATCTAATTGTTTAACAATTACTCAGTATAACAATCTTTGACTGATATTATTAGAACCAAAAAAACTAATCAAACTAACACTAAACACATACAATATACATAATTAATCAAAATACAATGAGAATAACAAATTTGTAAACCCTTAATTGACAAAATTATAAAATTGAAATCAACCCTAAACCTTAAAACTGAAATTCAAGCAACTGAAATTGAAATTACACTAATTAACCAATATTATTAAAGTTCAATCAAGCAAAGGACATTGCATATTCATAAATTAATCAAAAAACTAAATAAAATTGTCGGACTGATCTGAAGCAAAAAGTAATGTTAAAAGTCATATACAACATTCATATAATCAAAATCGAATTTATTCTAGAAATTTTGGACAGATCTGAAAAGCGAGATCTAGATTATCAACTTATCTGGAAAAAGAATTACATATCAAATTTAAAATAGGAACACTTAAGATTTACAACTTTGTCAACTCTTCAACTTCTCATAGATTTCCAAATCAAACCAAGACAAAACTGTAGTAAGTCTAAACCCCCAAAAATCTCCGAGGTGCAATTTATTGGCCTTGATTCCCGATTTGGTGGTGGTAAGAAGTTTGCCCACATTTATTTGGTGTAAGGGAGATGGTATGAGCCGGGATGGTGGCGTGCACATAATGGATTGCTGAGGTTTGCTTTTCCTTCACGAATAGAGAGGATATTTTTTATAATTATATTTTAGTATAGCTTTTATTATCTACTTAGATCTGGCCCACTCTCCTTATTCGACTAAGACTAAAACAACAAGTTTAAAGAGTATTTTGGCTGGCTGCACCAGACTTTAGATGGCTTTTTGGAAAGGACGCCTAAGTAAGTGTCATGTTGATTTTTGTAGTAGTGTTTGTAGAAGGATGATGCAATACTCTTCTAAATCCCATATGTATATTATCTGTGATATTTCATATTTTTCAACTTTTTGTTTTTGTTTATATTTTCCTAATACGAGTATAAATTATGAAATAAAAATAGATAAATGACAAATACGAATATTTTTATAATAGATTATGTTAGAGATTATAGCTAAAAGAAATAATTATTTTTAAATTTTACTACAACAAAGCGGTAAGATAAAAGAAAGGAAAATATATTTTTAATAAAAATTAAGAGATCAAAACATATAAATGATATATAATATTGAATATTATAGTAGCAAAATTAATAAGATATATGAAATCGTATATGTGAAAGATAAAATAAAACTTTTGATAAACATATATTATTGCGGATGCACCGTAGGTTATGTGTTATATATGACGTGGAAACATTTGTTACATAGGAAATCGAGAAAACAGTTGTTAGTTTTGTTATTGTAAGTGTTTTACCTTCTTTTTGAAGAATTAGCGTGGTATTATTCTAATAATTGTTCCTCAATCTCTACTAGTGGATACATCGCTATAATAATACGCTACAAGATCCAACCTGAAGACTCCATCTCATATCAGTTTCGCTTAGTTTTAGTTTCGCCTCCCCTAACCGCTGAGTTACATTCCACGATTTACCAACTGCTATCCCAAGTGCGGGCTTCTGGGAACCGCCACGATGAGGCTTCATCATCTTTTTTAATATCATTTAATTAAATTTGACATGGAAGTAATGCGATCCACCGACCTTTTAGGTACCCCGACGTCTCCTGGCCAATAAACCGCTACCTCTAAACAAAGAACGAAGGATTCCACCCAAGTAGAGGCGAATCCATCTTCCATTTCAACTTATAAGACGTAGTTAACAGTCACAGACATATACCTAAGCATCTCTACTCCCTTAGCCCAAATCGAGAGCAAATTAAATTTAACAAGGATCCAAATTGAACGTAGTCCAAGAAATTGAGAATTTTGAAGAATACCACAAGCTCAACCTCCTCTTATTCGGGCTACAACACACAAAATCTTTTTATTAACAAAATACCACAAATGGGCTACGAATGACTAATTTTCCCTAAAACAACTTTCCCATTTCACTTTCATTAAAACCCAGTTCTTACTCCCTCCTATTTCACATTTACAGCTAATTCCCCCCATTACGTAGCTAATTCATATTTAAGGAGTGCGTATGTAAAATTTTCATATTATTAACCCAAAAGCCTATGTAGACTTCAAATAATGTAAGTTATTCCTAAATTTAGCTAATTTCATTATTTCGTTATCAAGCGTATTATTTCGCTAATTACTTCAAATAATTTCGGCATTGCCGTTGTGTGTTATTTCGGTTTTGATGTTATGTGTGTTTCGACAAAAGTTTGAATTTTATAGTTTTTCGTGGGTTTTGATGTTTATTTGAGATATTTGTGTTTTATTTGACAAAAGTTTCAATCTTTTAGTTTTTCTTGGGCGGTTTGACGATGTATAATTCAACTTAGTATAACACATTATAATATGTTTTAACCGAGTATAACATATTATCATATATTATAACACAATATAATATATAATATGTTATAACTTAGTATAACACATTATCATATGTTATAAATACGCATAACTTAATATAATTAGTATAACTAATTTTGCTAATCTCGCTTTATACTTTGAAAATATTATTTTAAGAATAGTTGATAATTTTTCCAATTCGATTTAGAAACGTTAACAATTGTTGATCGGAGGAGTATGTACTATGAGTGTGCTATCGTGGTCTCGTGTGTTTATTTGATGAATACTGCGGTACATTTTTGTTTTTGTTTTAATCTTATTAAATGTTCATTTTCCTCAAATTACATTATATAGTAATGCTACTTTGTTTTTTGTTTTGATTTTTGGACTAGATACTTTTGTCGTTGTATTAACTTTGATATTTTATTGTCAAATGTAAAATATGGCGAAAGCGAAAAGACTTAAGGTTAACAACAAGGCATTTTGGGTCGTTGCTCGTAGCACAACCAATTCCTATTGTCGGATGAAAATTCGATCTCGACAAGCACGCTGCTCATCGACCTACTCTTCAAACTAGAAGATTTCGCCATACAAAGTCCCACTCTCTTATGGCTAAAAGTGAATTACATACAACGTCCATCGCCATTAAAATTGATCGAACAAGATAATTCAGCATTCACGTACTCATGATTATAACGTGATATAACTTATTATACCTGCGTGATATACCGTAGATTATACTCAGAATAAATTTCATATGATTACATAACGATATAGTAATATAAATACGTTATAAAGATAGTATATTATATTATATTTGATTATATTAAGTTACTTTTACCACGTATGTAGCCCAGCAAACGAACAAAAATATAAGGTCATGGATCACCTAACTCAAATCGATTGAAAAACTAAGCAGGGCTAGAAACCCTACCTTTATTCCCTTCCCATAAAATTTGGTAGCAAATCAAGCCGTAAAAAAACGCTTGATAAAGTTTGGGACATTGCTTTGAGGAAATAAAGGAAAAGAAAAAGAAAGAGAAAAAAAAAAGCATTTAATCACGACGGCTAAGAATGAACTGGAAGAAAAACGGAAAAAAAAGGTGGGAAGCAAGACCAAATTTAAATCCTAAGAGAAGGCCAGACGGGATTGATTTAATTATGAAAGAGATTAGTCATCTCATGCCTAATTTATGATTTTATTAATAAAAAATTTTGGCAAGACAAGGACAAATAAGAGTGGGCCGATCACAGATTCTTCAAAATTTCTCCAACAAAATTAATCGTATTAGTGTCACATGAAAGTTGGTGCTGTTATTCTATACTTCGATCCTTTGTCTATCCAAATATATAAACCGGTTATTATTACATCAAATATATGCACGATAGACTGTCTATAGTTTAATGCACATCCATCCCCAATTAGTCATGCATATTAGCCGTATTTTTGTTACTGTCCGTCTCGACGTAGATCTACTAGTTATGACTAGAGCGTTTAACGAGCCGACTAATTTGTTTTTGGACCAAACCGCTCGATTTGTTAAGTCAACCGAATCGATTCGTTAATCAACCGAATCGATCATTGGATCTATAATCGGCTCGAAGTAAAAATCATAAAAACCGACAGCACCCATTCGCATTGTAAATTGCATTAAATTGACTCAGCATCAAAATCGCTCGAATCGACTCCGTTAATTCGCTTTCAACCGCTTAGTGTTAAGGTTAATGACATATTTGATATCTAATATCTAGTTAGTTTTATATATTAACGAAGCGATTATAACCGCTTTGAGTATTGACCGAGTAATAAACGAATAAAAAAGGATCATTATAAATCCCATTTTAAATGAAGATTAACGGCGAGTACAAACGAATTACGAGTCACGCTATTTAATCGTGAACCTATTGAATTCTAAATCTAACTAGTGAACGAACCGGTGTTTAATGAGCAATTAACCAGCGATTAATCCATTTGATCGGTTCGCTAACAATATAGTTATGACTTATAAACCTTTGCTTGATCCTCACTTTTACAAAGTGAAAAATAATGAATTATAGTTTCAAACATAGGTTAATTTTGTTGAATAAAAACTTAACAATTAAATTGAAATGGAATGATATTTTCCCCAACTGAATCCGACTCCGGATCAGGTCAGATCTTTTGTTTAAATTCAGAAACATAATTATGAAAGCATTCTTCTCTACGTCTAGATTACGACCTCTTTTTCAAATCAACCGGTTTGGCAAACCTCCATTCAGGCTTCAACCCATGTGGTTTATCACCCGGAATTTACCATCTGTAGATAATCATTAGACAGGATCTAATGAGGCTTTCATCCACACAGCTTTCTCTCGTTTGGTCCTATAGCAACACTTGGAATAAAAGAAGTGTTTGAAATGTACATCTTAAACTTAAGCACATCTCCAACAGAAGGTACCAGCCAAAACCATCTCCCTTCCTCTTTGAATCTTGAAAAAGATCTAGGTAAGGAACATAAAGATATTATCATGGCTGTTTTTGGTACTCCAAATATAGAGAGTACAATGGATTCAATTTGAAGATGCTAGTACGCTCTTTTCACACCTCGACAATCATAAGAAGACATAGAAATTGCATTCTATGATTAGAAATGGTGCTGAGAATGGCTCCTTGAACCCCTGGTTATCTTAGTAAATCACTTCACTAAGTTCTGGCGAAGGACCCTTACCACGGAGCAAGTTTTCTTCATAACAGCCTACCCCTTTCCAGATTACCTATCGTCTCCAAACAACAAACTCAGGTCTAAATTCCAACTTTGTCGACTTGAAATCCTTGAAGTGCATTAAAGTTTTTCCATACTGTTTAAAACTTAGGGCCTGATGGGCTTCACCCCATCTTCTTTCACAAATGCTAGGACTCATCATGATTCGGGTCTCCAAACTAAATGAAACCTCTCTGCCTTATCAAGAAAGTTGAGAGACCTGAAAATGCCAAACAATATCGGCCAATTAGTCTTTGTAACACAATTTATAAATGCCTCACAAAGACTATTATCAATCGCATTTGTCCCTATCTGGATAGCATAATTAACCCCTTTCAAACCAGTTTTCTCGCGGGAAGACAAGGGGGCGATAATGTTATCCTGGTGCAAGAGGCACTAAATTCTCCCAACAACAAAAAAGGAAAATCTGGTTTCATGCCTATTAAAATTGACTTGGAGAAAGCTTTCAAGCGCCTTGATTGGAGCTTCATCCATCATTGAATAAAATTATTTGGTTTTCCTAGTTGCATTTAAAATATCATCATGAGTTGTGTTACCTCTTCGACCATCTCAGTGATCCACGGGAAAAGTGAGACCTTTCAACCCCCTCAAGAGGTGCCCGGACAGGGAACTGTATTTCGCTTTACATTTTCATTCTTGCTATTGAGATTCTCCACCTACTCATTGATAATGCTAAAGATTCAGGAACCTAGGAGCCCCTTTCTTTTGGTCGTACAAGCCACTCTGTTACTCATTGTTTCTTTGCGGATGACCTTATATTGTTCAGCAAAGCAACGCAGGGAACCGCCGGAACAATCAATACCATCTTCACACTTTTCTGTGAATGGTCTGGCAAAAAAATTAACCATCACAAGTCCAGAATTCTGTTCTCCAAGAATTGTAAACCTGCATGGAGATGTGCCATTTCAAACCTGTTGCAGATTACTGAAACAACCAACCTTGGGAAATATCTTGGCTTCCCACTCAAGGTTGCAAAGTGTTAAGAGAACGATTAACTCTTATATTATCACATCAGAAATACACATATTTATATACAAGCTCAATATCCTACGCCTTACTCAACTATCTACCTATATAATACACAACTCAATATACGTGATCCGTTAACACCACCCCTCGTTGAGCACGCAAGCTCACAGACGCCCAACTTGTCGCTAAAATAAATGGGAATTTATTCCCAAAGGCTCGCAGCATGTCCGCCAATCGAGAAATCGCGATACGACGTCGTGAATAGTGCCATCTCCAAGAGAGCATCACGCTAAGAAATGACAATCGGGTCTCAATATGCTTCAGCCGCTCATTTAAATACGATTGCCGCAAGATGCAAGGCGACGACTATCACAGCCAGATCTTCATCGGACGCGTGTACGCGAACCCCGGCATACCCGGTGAGGCCCTTCATCCACTTCAATTCACATGCCGGGCCACCATTGCCCTCTATATTCGCTCGCATTTAAGACAAAGCATTACCGCGGTCTTGTTTCTTGGATTTCCATGAAACGGGAAAGATCCGAGTATCCATCCCTATATCGACATCGCTTTATCGAGGGACAAGCTCGCCCAACTGAAGCGTCACACCACCCCCGCAGCCTCCAGTGTTCGGCCACGCTTCAACGCATCTTGTCCCGAGACCCTTTAAGATATTGACAACTCAAGCCATGTACCCAACCAACGCTCTTCCTTCCTACTAGAGGAATCGAGAGAAAACAAAGCAAATATCCGGTCGAGTAAAATGCAACAGAGAAGACGTCCAATAAGTCGTCGAGCTCCCATCTCATGAACAAGGTATTAGTCGAAGTTTCAATTTTTATTCCTTGCTCTATCGAACGCCACCGTTTCAACCCAAGCACTGCTTCGTAGATAATATCCGCAGTACTTTCGCCTACAGAGAAAAATACCTTCGTGACTTCGTGTTGGGCCTCAATACCCAGAAATACTTCAGCCAAGCTCATGTGAAAAACACGCGCAAAGAGTCTTTAAATGCAAAGATATCGCCCGGTTATTTCCAGAAATAATCAAATCATCCACGCATACTAACATTCAATCAGTCGCTTCTAAAATAGGCGAACAAATCTAGCAATGAGTAAAGACTGAACAAAACCATATTGTCGCAGTGCATCAGCAAACTTCGCAAACCAACATCGAGGAGCCTGCTTTAAACCATACAATGACCATAAGACGATATACCGCCTGGCTGACCTTGCTCGAATCCCAATCCCACCGTGAATAACCCGCTACGAAAAAAAAAAAAATTTTAAATTTCGGCTCATGCTTAACTCGATGTTTTTAAATAATCTCGATGATAATATTATTTCGTGAAAATTTTTGAGCCGAATTACATTTATAATTTAGTAGTTTTTGCCATGAATATTTTATCTTTGAATCGGGTTCGTGGAGATTTAAGTAACATAAATGAGAAATTAACCTAAACCTAATCTGACTCGAGTTTTTAAATATCTAGTCATGCTTATCTTCCACATCATCATTATCAAACACTTCATCATCTTTTTCATGCTATGGTCAAATATTCACCCTCCCCCTAAAAAATTTCATTTTCCATTTCTCTTCGATTACGCCAAACTCACATCGGTTGTAATATCATTTTCCCATCATTCTCTTCTTCGAAGTTAAGGTAAGAAATTTCAAGTCTTTCGAGATATTTCTTTGGGTTTTGACATAGTTGACTTTTATTGACTTTTCCATAATCAATTTGGCGATAAATCTACTGGGTTAAGGGGTTCCATGACGTGATTCGAGCGATGAATTTGATTTGTAGATCAAGCTGAGGACGCATGGGTCGAAGCCGACTTTTTAGGTTTCGGTTGACTTTTTATGTGGATATTTTCTTATAAGATTTTAAATGTGTAGGAGGTTATATCGGGGACCTTTATTATAGTTGTTACGATGTTAAATTGTTGATTTAAAATTGATTAAAGGGTGTTATTAATAAAAAGCGTAAATCAAGCTGGAAGTTTATAATCGATATTTCGGAGTATGGGATTGTTAATTACGGACTTGATGATTAGTTAGAATAACTTATAAGTCGATTTGTAATGAGAAAGTGATAAGATGGAATTTTAGAGGAATCGATTGGTCATATTCACGATTATAATTCGATAGCATATCCGTCAATGCCAGACTATTTGTAGATAGTTCCCCAAGCATTGGGTTATGCATCTTCTAGAACGGATAAGAGTAGGTCTTGATTATACTTTCTGGTGTCATAGGCGTTGATCGTGAAAAGTAAGCGCTACTCTGATTGTTTTTCGCTAAGGCTCATGGTAGCTTCACAGAAAGTAAAGACTTATCTCACGGCGCATTTTATTTACTTACTTTAAATCTGTGAACATGTTATCGTGATATGATTATGTGAGAATGATATACACAAGCATATGATATGATTATGTGAGAATGATATGTCATCAGGTTATGACATGAGAATGATATATGTAATTGTTATATGATTGCTGACATATTCCCCAAGGCCAAGATTGCTTGAGGTAAGTAATAAATAACTCCCAACTTATATTTCGATTTCGTGGCCTCATTTGCACTTACATGATCTGCTGGCCTCAGAGGGCACTTACGATTTCCCGTGGCCTTGTCATGCATTGTGTTTGACTTACGACAAGTGAGATGTTTTACCAAGCAAGGCTTGGATACACGTTTGGGAGCAGTAAATGAAGTTATCGGTGAGTTGTTGTGAGTTATCTATGACTTGAGGCCATTTTGAAAGATCGGGGCCACCCTATAGTCGGGATTAGTAGGATTAGGCGACTCCTTCCTTGCGATATGTGACGCTTATCGGGCCCTATATACTACGGTATAAATACCAAGGTTCGCCTTATACTGCATAAGAGCCGGTAGACTCCTCTTTCGACGCTTACGCGGTATTTTGTGGCCCTATACTACCAGAGATAATACAAGGGTTTGGCCTTATACTTCGGTATAAGAGCGGTATGAGTCTTTGATCACTTTCACAGGTGCATTGTCGATGTGGGCCCTATACTACGGGTATACAAGGTGTGCCTTATACTTAGTGTATAAAGAGCTAAAAGGCCTCAGCTTTAGCGATGAGCGACGCGGCCTTATACTTTGTGTATAAGTGTACTGCGGCCTACTTTGTGTATAAGCTGCGTTTTCGCCTTATAATCGCTAAGATAAGCCATGAGGTGATTATCGACAATTCCATTCCCGCAGTAGACTGACGAGTATACGCTACATTAGAGGATGGTATATCAAAGGGATAATGGTAGGATAGGAGGTTCGATGACTAGAGTTTTGAATGCTGTTAAGTCTATCGATTTTCTCGTAAATTGTGCGCCAATAACCTTCATTATATCTTCAGTATTATGTCCGAATTGGCAGCTACTAGAATGTCAGACGCATCTTTTAGGTAGTCCCGAATATGTATTTTATTCATATTTGACTATTATATTATCGATTGACCTGCCCGTATGGTAAGTTCACCTGTTAAGTTTCACTAAGCCTCGCGCTACACCCTTTTTCGCATTGGGCGGCATTTCATTTGCGCCAAACATGACGTCACTGAACAAGAGGCCGCTGCAGTTTTGTTCCGAGTGGCTAGTGAGCATCGCAGATCCTCATAGCCCTGGATTACGTGTTGTCAATCGCTTTGATCATTGATTTTTCCTTTGAAACTTTTTAAATTTCATTTTACCGTTGTCATTTCAGATCTGCAGTGATATGCGGTTTATCATCTGTCAGAGCCTTGCCGCATTACTTTATTTTGGGATATAAGTCAGGTATATATATATGGGCTTTGTTGCCGATATCAAATTGGCTGGATTATAAATTTTAAAAACTGCTTTGATTTTAAAGGAAACTTAATTGTGACTTCACATTTTTGGATGAACTAATTGTATTTTAAACCTAGTCGTCCATCGGCTCAGCGATCGGGTGTTCCGGATTTTAACGACTCTCACCTCGTGGCCGAATTGGCGGGTCGTTACAAGAATGGAAGCAAGAAGGTTCAACAAGAACTATCTTAGCAACCGTGCAAATGTATCCGACAGGCAATGCCTCAATTTGATGGTTGCCAAACACTACCAAGCGAGCCTTAAACCGCTTCACCGTGCCATCCGATCGATGCTTAACTTTGTATATCCACGATTCGAGTGCCTGTTTTCCGGGGCAACGAAAGCGTGTCCATGTTATTATTTTCAAGCGCCTGGATCTGCTATACCGCACGCCATCGGCAGTCGCGCATGGCTTCTTTGAAAGATTTCTCGTTCAACATCCGTAGCTGAGGGGTCGCAAGAAACACTCGTGCATCGAAACGAGTACTATCAACATAATTAATAAAAAGAGTGTGTAGAAAATTCGATCTGTGAGGATCGTCACGACTCGGGTGAATTGACGCTGAATGTATGGATGGGGTGGGGCCACCAAGAATGGCGCGCACGGAAGGAGTTCGCGTCTCATACCACATCCCGCCCGCGACTCGCAGGGCGCCATTTTTCCTGTAGACGCAGCATAACTCCTACCGCTGTCATTAGCCGCGGTTCCGCCGCGAAGGTCGTGGCGCGTTGTCGACTCATGCTCCGGATCCGCCCGCCGTGGTTATATATCGCCGACTCGTGTTCCGATCCGCCCGCGTTGCGGTCGTCGACTCAGTTCGGATCCCACGTTATATGTCGCCGACTCTCTGTTCCGGATTCCGCCCGGCGTTATATGTTGTCGATTCGCATTCGGATCCGCCTTCAAGGGTTATAGTCGAGATAGAGGAGTAGCGCAAACAAATCATCATCGCTATCAATCGAATACCAACATCAAACTGGCCATTATCAATCACGGAGACGTTCTGAGCAAACTAAAATTGCACGCAAAGAACCGCATATCATGGTATACAAAGTATTCTTTAGTTTCTAAATCGTACACTTTCCACCCCTTCTTGCCAAACGGATAGCCTAAGAATACACATTTCCGGCTCCTACTACTGAACTTGTCTGATTTAGCCTGCAGATTATGAACATAACACAGATCCGAAACCCTCATTCAACCAAGGTATGGTGTGTACCAAATAAGTACTCATACTGGAGTTTTTATCACTCCGACAATCAAGAAACTTGCTTTATCATTCATAAAAAATATCCATACACCCCGAGAGAAATCATCGACAATTGTAAGAAAGAAACGAGCACCACAATTAGACCGTGTCTTATATGGACCCCATACATCACAATGGATCAAATCAAAAGAACGACATGCTTTATTATCACTTGAAATAAATAAATCATGGTTCGCTTTTCGCTTGAAAGCAAATAATATCACAAGTGGTCATCTCTAGAACATTGTTCGAACTCAAAGTAAATGGTAAAGCGTGAAACAACTTTAAAGACGGATGGCCTAAACGACGATGCCAAAGAACCCAGATCCTATTTTTCGGCTACTCGATTAATCCCCTCTCTATCAGTCTCCCCTTGAAGTAGTAGCCCCCCCCGCCGTTCACCGAGTCCAATCAGCATCCTCGATCGCAGGTCCTGAATAGCATAAACCATATTTTGTACAATAAACAACACAATCAAGATTCTTGGGGCAATGTATAACAAAGTTACAATCAAAGTTTGGAACATAATAAACCGTGTGTAAAGTTAAAGAGGAAGATATCTACCGGGAGCCACATTTTAAAGATGTAACTTTACGCCATCCGAAGTACTCAACCGCATAAGGAGAGACATGTCCCGATGTTCGACAACAATAATAAATTACCCGTCACGTGATTCGAGCACCCGAATCAATAATCCATACATCCGATAAACACTTACCAAGAAATCATTAGATTTTTACAATTGCCGAGGAACCAAGAACATAACAAATTTCGCTTCATCCGACAAGACTTACTCCCCGGAATAGCATCCATACTTGACCCCATCGCAAGCCTGATGCACACGCCGCCTGCTCAGCCGACTGCTGACGAGTAAGAGGAAGTCCGCCGCGGTTCGAACCCCGACCGAGTCCGCCTGCCCGTGGCTCGGTGGAGACACCCCACCACTGGGAAACCATTCTTCCCAAAACATGCAGATTGTTATGCCCAAAGACGACGACAAAACGCGCATACATTAGGTAGAGTTGACTTCAAGTCGGGATTGATTTGTTTTATGGAAACCACTAAAGTCATTATCCATGGGCGCATGCTTAACAACATTGCTTCTCTCTTATAATCGTTCCTCCCGATTCATAGCTTCGAAACGCCCAATCCAAAGAGACGGAAGGTATTCACGAGTAATTGAGAACGCAGGCACAAAAGCCGGTGGCAGAATGTAATTTACGTAAAATCATGGAACTTTTCTTCATTAAGACGGCGCCATGTTGTTCTCCCATACCATATACACGCTAGGATCGATCGCAGCGCCCAAATCATCCCATAACTTTTCTAATTTCCCAAAATAATCCGCAATGCATATGCGAGGTTTGCTTTACATTCGAGCAGAGACGCTTTCAAATCTGCTCAAGTGGCCATTTTCAGGATGTGATATCGGCGGCACCATATCCCATAACGGCTTTGCTTCTTCGTGAATTTAGGAACTTCCTTCTTGTGTCGCCTAACAAGATTAAGGATCCATCAGATTGCTAGATTGACAAAGATCCCAATCACCACAAAATTCCTAAGCCTGTTTGCTCGGGTGTCGAACCGCCTATGAAACCATAGGCTTTTCGTCAGTCTCAAGAAAGTTTCTACGGAACGAGACCATCTTCTTTGTAATTGTAAATGTAAGCTTTGACTAAATAAATAATATCGCTGGGTTGTCATCGAGCTATGTACGTGGACGAGAGCTGGCAATGCAGAGACTACCGCGCGCCGGGATCACTGTCCGGGGACGATTGGGGTCGCCTGGCTGGTTTGGTTAATACCGGTTCGTTCGTCAGAGTCCGTGGGTCGCTTCACGGTGATTATCGAACGGTCGCAAGAATAAGGAAATAATTTTCGTCAGGGTCGCCGGTGACGGTTATTAATACCTCGTGGCGGCCGTCAGCGATGGCTGTGGTTAATTTTCTGCTTCCGTAATACTACGCAGTAATGATAACTCCTAGATATCACATTTGTGAATACACATATTTATATACAAAGCTCAATAATTCTAATCTACTCAACTATCGCCTATACAATACACAACTCAATATAAAACTGCTACCGCAGTTACCTGTCTCTGAATTAAACCTTATTGTGGATATGTTAGAGATAAACTCCATGGCCGGAAAACTCTAATCCAGGCAACCATATCTGCTATTCCCAACTATTATAGCCAGATCACTACCCTCCCAAAGAGCATTTGTAACAAAATTGATCAAGCCAATCGATCCTTCCACTGGGGCACCACAAAAACAAAAAAGAAACTTCATCTTGTCAATTGGGATACTGTTACCAAGCCTACTAATAGAGGAGGCCTGGGCTTGAGAAAGGCACGGACTTACAACATAACCACCATGGCTAAGCTCAATTGGAGGATTCTCAAGGAGCCGGATACAAAATGGGTCCAAGTGATTAAATCCAAATACTTTAACAATGGCTCTCCATCCGAACGAAGACAAGGAGTTTCCATCTTATCCTCTATCAATGGAAAAAATATAGCTCAGGGCTGGGACCTCTACTCGAAGGCAAAAATCAGAAAAACCTCCTTCCTGGCCCACTCTCTGAAGCTGATCTGCATAAAAATGTCAACTCCATTTTGTACAAAAGAACTGGAGAATGGTACCTATCCAATCCCATCCCAACCGAAATTGCAAATGTTGTTAAAACCATCCCTTTTTGTAGATACTCAAACACAAATGGTGTGACTTCATGGTCAGACTCCACCAATGGCACATTCTCCACAAAATCAGCCTACTCTCTTGCCCTTGAAGACAACCCAATTGAAAATCTCGCTCTTGAATGGATATGGAAGTTAAAAGTCCTCCCAAGAATCAAAACTCTGATATGGCTCATCTCCGACAGTCTCTGTCAACACATTTTCTGGGAGTGCCCTAGAACCCAATCATTTTGGCGTGAATTAGGCCTTACTCCATCCACTCTCCACCCCAATCTCCCACTTTTTGATTGGATAAAAAATAATAACACCACCTCCACACTCAATTGAGATGGATACGCAATAAGTTGTTACAATTCTGAATTCACATAATTTGCACTTAAATGCTCTAATCAATGATTGCTGATGGCTCCTATCTAAGCTCCCAGATCAAGATTGTGCCATACATACCGAGAAGGAAACAAAGCCGCAGATGCATTGGCTAATCTTGGATGTTCTATGAATATTAACTTTTCTACTTTTGCTATTCTCCCGTTAGGATTGATGTTTTCATTGAATTTGATAAAGGTGGGATTGGATCTACAGGATTTATAACCTTAACATTTACTAATTTCTATGTTATGTTATGCTATTCTGATTTTAAAAAAATAGTATTATGACCCATATTGGTCATTGGGAATTTGGGACGCAGTAGACTGAAGGATCAAATCACATGTAACTATCCACGTAAGTAGACTAGTGGTCTCATAAATTTTGTGCTTAAATTTTGTATGGAGTAAAAGTCTCTTAAAATATTTGATTGTATGTTTTAATCAAAAGTAGTGATATTTTTCTCATAAACTTTACACTTTATCCTTGTTGAGTTTCATTTCTCATCTTAAATTATAGTGATTATTTCTAATTAATGAAAGAAAAAAAACAACATTAACATAGATTATTAATAAAGTATTTTTAACCTAAACAATTACTTATAATGATACATTGGAGCAGGGACGGATCTAGCCAATTGAAGGTGATGGTTCGAAATATACACTAAAAAAATTTGAATAATTTTTATACAATTAATAAAGAATTTGCAACAGAAGTTCTCTTATGAAATAAGAAAATTTTCTAAAATGAATAAATATTGTCTTAAATTGATACTTCAAAGGTTGAATATATTGTAATTCGATCGTAATGAACTATCAAAATCAATTTAAAATGCCTAAGGTGACTAAGGTGATATTGAATTGATAAAAGAAAACTTTTGGTCATTACTAAGAGTTGAACCTAGACTTTGAGAATAACTTTATAATATACTTACCAACTAAGGTATCAATATTTGTTATCAATATTTTTGGTTGTTCAACTGAACCACCGTGAATCTATTGAGATCCACCTATGCATAGGAGTGAACCCATAGGAGTATACATGACTCAATTTAGAAAAATTATATATATAATTACAAAGGCTATAATGTTATTCTTAAAAAATGTACTAATACATCCTATCCAAAATTTGGTTTTTTTTTGTGTATCATGGATGAATTGTGTATCCCATGGGACAGCAATGGATTTAACAGGCTTAAATAATTGAGGCATATAAAAAATTCGGTGAAGAATTGAATGCCGAGACTAAAGTATCAATTTCTTCCAGATGAGGACATTTATCCCTTCCACTTCACCGGAGATATACTAGTATAAAATTTGTTATTCAGTTGTGAGCATGTGAAAGGTGTACTATAATTAACTATTGAGGGTTGTTTATTAAATAAAAATGATTTGCCTACCGCACTAGACTTAGAAAGGCAAATCGTGGATTAATGGGTAATCACTAATCACACACATAATTAGCTAACTGATTCAACAACTTAATCAGTGTGAATGGTAGCACACAATTGTTTTAGAAAGATTGTTGTAGCTTATGTAGGGTATGAGTAAAAGGTAATTGGTCATTATTATAATTTTCGATAATATATTACAGATTATATAATTGACAAAAAAAAATTGTTACACGATTATAAGTTTTTTGACAAAAAGTTATAGAATTTAAGAAACGTTTAAAAAAAATTATATTTAATGGTGTGTTATTGTAGATAATGAAATTTTAATTAATTTTAATTAATAAAATTCATTTTTATGGATTTATTAATTTAATAAATTCTCAAGCGATCACACGATTACACGTGTTGATTTGGTTTCACCTGAGCCTTAATTAAATACAGTCAGAGAGAAAATAATAGGTTCTGTGAATTAAATAACTCATACTCTCTCTCCATTTCCGATTAGTTGACTTTCTCACCTTTTAAGACACAACTTTAATCATTAATTACTTTATAAATATTATGAAAATATAATAAAATAATATTAAGGAAAATATTTTTAAGAAATCCTAACTGACGATATTAATTTTATTTTTGGATTAGCGAATAAAAGTAATTTGTAAGCTAAAAGTTCTCGACACCTAATCCCAAACCCTCAATTAATTTGAAACGGAGGTAGTATTAATTTGTGGCTAAAATTGTGTTTTATATTAAATAAACCTAATTTTAAACTCTGTATCAAAGTAAGCTCCGAAAGATACACACAATCAATGTAACTGTGAACGTCGTGTCAATAAATAAAATGATTTTGACCTAAAAAACCTACAAAAAGGGAGCTCAACTCCATTTCTTAGAGAACAAGTATATAAAATATTCAAATCTGCCCAGACATGCTCAAAATTAATGGTCGAGATCACGATCCACCAAAAATGAACCGACTAATCAAACGGTACTTAAAGCCTATATATATAAAACCCCATATTTTTTAAACACAGGGGAAATAAAAAATCCAAGCGCAATGAAATGTTGCACGCCTGAAGACGAAGACGCTATGACACTTAACGCCGTAAATACCTCCAAAACTTGAAGATTAAAGGAAAGTTGTTGCACTGGGCATCTCGACTCAAGATTCAAAGGTGTGTTTATCCGGGGACAATTTAAGATCCAAGCATGCCATTCAAACACGCTGTAGCGAAGCGAGACTAACCCCTAAAATTCGTATAAGTCGGTATGTCCCCCTCCACATTCAAGTGCCAGAAACACGCTACTAAAGACACTTACACCAAGTCAAGCTGCGAGAGATCGCCAGCCAGTTCCCTACCCTAGCCCCAACAGTTCTCTAACACACCAAGTGAGAGTACATAACCCTCAAAAGTCGATTTGGTGTCGGTACTCGGCCCAACTAAGCATTCAAATCAAGCCGTTTATGAGGCACGTTTATAAGGCTCCCCCTGCACAAATCAAATCAAGAGTAAAGATCAAGTCAGTTAAGCCCTCGTTTACATCTTAAAGACTAGGCACAACGAAGCCATAAGGCTCCCCGTCATTTATGAACTCCAAATTAAGCTACACGGTTCATCAAGTTTAGTACTACGTCAAGCAAGCGCTTCAACTAGCTTCAAATTAATACCTGAGACAAAGCTTGAAACAAGATCCTACAGACACATATCCAAGTCAAATATATCAAAGTCCCACCACCAACACATATCGCGGCGGTCAAGCTCGTCAACCAGCTCCACATATCGTCAGTGGGAAAGAGGGTCGAGCTGGCCCAACCACCCCACATATCCAAATTGTAGGTCCAAGCCCTACCATCCAAATTTTACATCCGAAGCGATCAAAGTCCGCATAAAGATCAAGTATATACAAACTATTATCGGGATCAAATACCCACATAACGGGTATACCCAGACATCTACGTAGCAAACTCAGGAACGAGCGCCGCCACCAAAAAAGCCAGGACCTCAAAGGGTTCCGCTCAACCATTTGCTTTTTCAAGTCGATTGACGGGCATCACACACCAACTCACTCCAATCCCTCGGCAAGTTAAGCGACCCATACTGGCCGACCTCAAAATGTCACCATCGATACTACAAAGTTAAACCTCCTATATTTAGTATATAACCTGGCCCAACACCGAACACGCATATTTTGTCTGATCCTCCCTGCAGCAGGTACAAATTACCTATAAAATTTTCGAAACGAGAATAACAAATTGTCCAACCCTCTCGCGCATTTGGTGTTAAATTACCTGTTAACTCCTAAGTACGAGTATAAACTCCGCCCAATTACCTCCTCGACATGCAGGACAAGACAACTCCCCCCGAACTACATTCCACTTGGATCCTCACTCTGCACGTATAGGCCGCGCCAAGTTCACCATAACTCAATTGGCGTATTCACCTACCAAGACGCACAGTTGAACGGTACCTCAATATCGAACCCTCTGCCAAAACCAACACGAATACGCAAATGTGCGAGCAAGTGGCTGAATATGAATGGAGCTCGAGTAATGTAAAGAAGCATTTTGAGATAAACTCACACCCTATACGCGAGAGGTCGAATTCACAAAAAGCAAGAAAGATAATCTTGACTAATGCCTACTAAGGCCGGGCCAGAACACACCTCTTATACGGTCCAACAAAGTTCTCTCCAAAGCAGGATAAGACCATCCAGACCACAAGCCTCTGTGCCCGGGTCAACACGTAGATACAGCACTCCAACGGTATCCGAACAACAAGGGAAGAGGGCAACCTACCACATAGAAGCCCCATGTTAGTATAATACACTCAAGTCACCTCATGATCAAGCTACTAAAGCCCTTAAGCAACACCAACCCAACCAACACTGGCATTACACAAGTCTGCACCAACAAACAACCCTCAGATTAGGCTGCCAAGTTTCCTGAGGCTGTGTGCAGCTTCACATCAGAATACGCCCATAAGGCTCCTCGGATTTCAACTCGACCGTATATGGCACGCCATCAAAACCTTGGAATTTGGGTACCGGTGCCTAGTCGAAGCAACGAACACAGTTCACCACCAATGGGTTCATGGAGTCAAGTCGCTCTCCCATCAGCACACTTAATGGGAAACGAACGTAAGGATTAACCTGTGAACAAGCCACGCAACTTAGATCACAGTGAAGTTTGACCTACTGACGAGCAACTACTGCCAAGCACAACAAAGACTACAATGTTACCAGTCTCGGATCTCAAAATCATACAACAAGAAGTGTTCGCTACTCAATGTTCCTATCAAGCAGGGTCAAAGAGCCACCCATACACTAAGGAAAAAAATGCAAAAACGGTACCTGCCGGGACGGGCCATACGTACAGTTAAGTCTACACCAGCCGATCATACCAAGTACCGGGACAGAAGTGACTAGTGTGACCTATCAATGGTCAAGTATCTCAAGTACTACCCATAAATCAAAGACAGAACGCTTCTAGTACGAGCCTAAATTATCTACTTGTCGAAATCAATAGTTATTGGTTTCATTTATTATGCAGATTGGCACAACTCGTTGTAACAATTCATTTACTAATATGAATGTGATTACATAAAAGCATCGCTCAACTATAGTAATTGTAATTACTAGTCGGGTTTTCATGATAATACTGTGGATTACACGATTACAGATCCCATTGTAGATAATCATTATAATAATATTAATGGTCTATTATATTATTATACTCCACTACTAGTATCCTCGAGAGTTTTAAGGTCACACACATTACAATGGGATGGAATTATATTTCATGTACGTAAATAAAATTGTACTTTATAAATCGGGGAAGTCGATCAGAATCAACGAGATTCCTAATCAGATATTCACACTAATCAGGTGAAATATCGGACGAGCCCGAATTAATTAACTTGTTAGTTTGATCAATCGATTAGTTAACGAGTTTGTTTAATTAACTTGATAAAGATGAATTAAACAAGTCGGCTGCCTTAACGAGTCGACTCATTAAGCCAATAAAGCAACGGGCTTCCGTGGTTTTTTATTTATATTAAAGATAAAAATTAGTTAAAGGGAAAATCACTTGCAACTTTTTACACAAACCTAGATCTAAAAAGATGAGAGAAATCGGCTACCTCCTCCTTAGGAAGTGCGCCAAATTCAACAACAAGACAAGTGATCTTCTTTTATTCTTTCATCATCCAATATTCAATCCGTGCTTTAGCAGGCTCAAGCTCAGGATTCAACCTCTCCTGGTATGCAACCAACTAGAGGCACTACACATGGAGTGCTAGGATTATTGGAGTTCAAAGGTTCTCTGTGAAAGATCTGCTGACAGCCTCCACGGCATCACTGTGTTGTTCTATTTTTAGATCTAAAATATATAATTAAAGCGATCATGTTTATTTATATGTTTATTTGATTTTATTCAAGTTATGAATATATACCCTCTCTTCACTACTATCTCCCCGATTACCTAATAACCACGTGGTTCCAATGCACGAAATTCAGAGTAATTTACCAACGGTGCCCTCTATCGATTAGTATTATTACTTAAGAAATCAATTATGCATAATTCAATACAATTGGGATCCGCTCTTTCATAGACAAACTCGATTCAAGGGATCCTGTAAGATCTGCTCAGATCGCTGATCCTTTTCTATCGATGTAGCGGTCAGAATAAGAAAATATACTCCCAAGTAATTGTCCCATGTATCCATATCTATCTATACGTAAGAAATCATGTAACGAACCAACTCCTCTTAGTGAGAGTATAAAACACCCACCTCCACGAACTACACACTGGATCCCTACGTGGATAACCCCGAGGTACGTAGCAATTGGGACACACCAAGTTCCATAACTCACAAATTCCTTTTTTTCTCAACAAGAAGTAAAGCACTGTTATGTCAAATAAAAGCATACAAAAGAAGAAATAATGAAGCAAAACTGGAACTTTATTATAACTCATAATCATCCAACGTACATCAAAAGAAGCGAAAACATGCAAAAGGGAAATAATCACCCAAAAGTACGGGACGAATGAAAAAAAGTTAGTGGGAGGAGAAGCTCAAATACTTCAATCGAGCCCCTAAACGGTCCTCCAAGTTCAATAACGGTAGCACCTATGTTAGCTGCATCCGGAAGGCCTCGATCAAATTATAACACTTCATTCAAAAGCCACCGGCGAATTCCATGTGCATTTAACCGAACCAAGAGAAAGCTCAACACGACGAGTAACCACCGCTATCTCGTAAAAAGCAGACGCCTCATCTCTCTCTCCAATAACCTCGCAGCGTGCTACGCCGTTATCAAAGCATTGGCTGCCGCTGATGCTGAAAGAAGATCCCTATTATACATGTGACCAGACAAAGTTGCACTTCGACAAGCCACAGATCCATAAGATCGATCCAAATGCAGCAAGCTAACGCGGCACGCATCACCAAATTCTCAAGCATCAATCCTCCAACCGCCTCCGCCGTCAAGATATCATACTCCATGTCTCCGAGCTAAGCACACAAAGTTACATAAAGACGACCACACAAAGCAAACTCCATCTGGGCTGGCATACACGTGAAATGTCGTAAGAATAAATACGAGTATAATACTTCCTTTAAGAGACGAACGCTCGGTATTCTCAAAGAAAGCGAGGCATACTCCAAAGAAGGAGAACGCTCCCCAAAGGGAGAACAAGAAAAAACCATGTTCACCTGACAAGCAATACAAAAAATAAGCACTCAAGAGAAGACAAGATATCAAAGCAACAAAATGCAAAGACTATATCCCAACACTCTGCAAAAAGGGGAAATGAATTACATACTCAAAAAAATTGCGCCCATTACGTAGAGGAGATAGGTATTAATTCCTAATTCTGAGTGACGTAAGTCCTTAGTTTCAAGTTGGCACGGTATCGTGCTCGCGCGGGTAACCGCGACTAACCTCAGAAACCACTACCTCAAGAATAAAAGTAACAATCCTACATTCGTGGCGGATAAAGGCCAATCCCACCTCGGAGTGACGTAAGTCCGCTGCAGTTCTACCAAGTTGGCACCGTACTCAAGCCGCGGGTAACTGCCGACTAATCCCTGTGAACTAAAGGCCAATAATACGCGCACAACTCCACATCCAGCGAGAGATATAGTCGCTAACTTCCCCAATCGGCGACGTAGTCTGCAGTTCTACCAAGTTGGCACTGCATCAAGCAAATGTGGCGACCAAGTGGACTAACTATGCAGGTCGCCGCCTCGGCGCGACGATCACGCAGAACCGGAGGCCAACACCGCACAAAGGGCGAGGAACTCGCATTGCAACTGCATTGCTATCACCACACAAAGAGGATAGAGGTCTCAAATCCAACTCGAACCAAGTCCATACCCCAACCCAAGAAGCACAAGCAAATATCAAAGCAAAGAAGAGCAACAAACAAAAAGAGAAGTCAAATAACTTGCAAAAATGAAATTTGTTCCAGTTCAGATTCAGTGGAGTAGACAAATGCAGAATGATGTAGACCCAGAAGCTAAGTGAGAGATCATACAAATTCCTACATGTAGATATAAAGTTCATCAAAAATGCATGTTTAGCAAAAAAGATATATCAAAATACTACGAAAGCATGCAAATATGCAGAGTCAGAGGGGAACAAACTGTAATCTCGATATCTAACGTCCGTGCCTACCCACTTCACGAGGTTGACACCGAGAGGTGCGTCTTTTCAAGACCTTCGAGACCATATGCGTTCTCCCCAAGGTGATGAGCAAAGAAGTAGGTATACCCCGAAGAACACAAGCCATGCAAAAAACAAGACAGCC
Organism: Lithospermum erythrorhizon; assembly: GCA_019722365.1. NCBI lineage: Eukaryota > Viridiplantae > Streptophyta > Magnoliopsida > Boraginales > Boraginaceae > Lithospermum > Lithospermum erythrorhizon. The sequence goes on along the minus strand of JADFUC010000015.1, from coordinate 96,091 downwards.
ATGCAAAATAGTCAAACAGAGGCATCAAATAAATTCAAAAAATTAAGAAAACAATCGAACGCATGACTCTCTATAGAAACTTCCGCTCAAATTTTAAAGTTATTCTCGACTAGCCAATCAAATGAACAAATTAAAGAAAATATAGCAAGAGTCAAAAACGGGATTTCCCCAACATGCATGCTAAAAATTAGGAAAATTATGGGATTTATTCTAGTTAAACCTTAATTTAATTAATATTTTGTATGAGGCATGTCACTTATGATCAAATCCATGAGCAATTAGACTAAAAGGTGAAATCTCATCTAACCTAAGCATCCCAAGGAAAATGAGTTCATAACGTATTCAAATACGCATAATCATCAACATTTGGGAAGAATGAGCAAAATTTTTTTTTATTTTGAACCCATGTATGGTTCGAAAATATAAAGAAAAAGAAAACAAAAAAAAAATATTTTTGAACCTATTTTGGTTCGAAAATCAAGAAGAAAAAGGGGAATAAAAGAGAAAATCCGAATTTTATACCCTACATGTAATTAATGCTATTAAGAAAAGAAGAAAAAATCACCTTTTTTTATTGGGATTTTCGGCCCCTCTATGAGAAAAGATGATGATTTTGTGTTTCATGCCAAGAATAAATCATCTTATAAGAGAGAAGGTTTTAAGTTGGGTTTGAAGAGCTCACACTCAGAAGTATTCAACAAGACAAAAGGAAGTCAAGTCAAGTCAACGGTATGATCAAGTCACTGCTCTACTCAATAGCTTAACACATGTGATGAAGCATAACACCAGACCGAGCTATCCACCCAAGACTCAAATTAAGCTGTAGGAGACACGCTGCTAAGGCCCCTACAATAAATCAAATCACAGCAGTGATCAAAGTTTGTCAAGCCCTTGCTCTACATCCAAAGACCAAGACAAGAAGTCAAGCAAGTGCCCCGGCCGTTAGAGTAGAACCGGCTACACTATTCATCTAGTTCAAGCATTTCACGCCGCTAAGGCTTCCTAACTAGTCCAGCCATCAAGACAACATTTAAGCATCCTGCCAGACACATATCCAAGTCATCATATCAAAGTCCACTACCAACATATATCGTTAGCGGTCAAGCCCACCTACCTCTTACAAGCTTAACGAGGTCGTCATTCCAACCAACTCACATATCCAAATGTGTCGTGAGGGTCCAAGTCCTAACATTCAAATTTACATCTCAAGGATCAAAATCCACACAAAGATCGCTCCATACAACCACATCGGAACGAAGGCCGCCAAGACTCCCGGTTCCGACCATATCCAACGTCAAAGATCAAATCTCGCTCTCGGCCCCCGTCTGCAGACACATATCCAACTCATGAATGCTCCAGTCGCCTCGAAACCATCTACCAAGCCATACCAACAGACGCCTTACGTAGAGCAATCAGACTGATAATAACCTCAATCCATTCGATAAATGTCTTTGTACTACGAATATTTCTAAAAAGATTTTATTATTTCTGGCACGTTATAAATAATAATAAAATCTTTCCGATATATAGTATCAATATTATGTTTAGTGTATGAACATATTTTCATTTGTGACGGTGAAACATGAAACCTTTAAAATTTCTAATAATATAGATAATTCTAGTTAGGATAATATATTCCAAGTATTATGGTGTTGTATTAAAATTAAATTATGTATTAGTTTCCTATTTCGATTTTCTTTGTTCTTCGTCACTAAATTTTTTATTGTGCCATTCATAATTGAAAAGGGGGTACACAAATGCAATTGATTGTGTGAATGTTTAATAAAGTTGCAGTAGTTAGGAATGTTTCGAATATCCAGGAGCCATAGTGTGACATTAATTATTCTTCTCTAGTTAATTTATTTTTAGTCCACTAGCACATTCCACCTTCATTACCAGAATGACCCTATGGACCTAGAGCAAATCATGCTTTGACGACCAAAACATGAAATTAGTAACTTAGTTTTTAATCCTAAAACCGCACTACTAATGTATATATGTTCCCACAGAAATTCCATCACCTATATACATACATTAGAAAATATATGTATATTATATATCTATATAGCATTTGGATAGTCATTATATTCCTATTAACTAGTAATTTCAGGCTATTCAGGATTGTGAAGCGATATAACAAAAATAAATCATAGAAACTTATAATATTTTGTAATGTCCTATTGAATTAATATATTTTTTTAACCTTCATGATTTTATCATGAGCAATGATTCCAATCAATGTAATAAGTCGGAAACTAGTAGTTGAGCTTGTCATATCTCCTTTTTGTATGTATGTTTAATTTTTTGTTTAATAAAAATAAGTTATATTAGTTCTAATTGAACATTTTTAATTATTAAAGAAGTGTCATTATTATACCCATTTACTCCTCTTAACTTTTGTTATTATTTTATATTATATCCGTTTTAATTTACTTGATCGTTACAAAGAATTTTATTACGGGTTGAATAATATTACTAAATAGTAAATAAAAAATATTTTAGTCTAAGGTTGTAAGCTGATGCATTAAATTGAATAAAAGTAAAAAGATTAAAGATAATATTGTTTTGAAATCCAATGCAATCTAGTAAAAAAGAAAAAGAATTTTTTAATACATCATCCATCATCGACTAAATAATAAATAAAAACCGAGGGAGTATTATTTTGTGTCTCAAGCTCCAAATGTTAAGAAATTTTGGAGACCGCCTGGAAAAGCAGTGATTTACTACTTTAGTGTAAGGCTGTCAGCTGATGCATTAAACTGCAAAAGAACAAAGATGTGTGAAATCTGAACACACCAAGCCGCATAAAACTTTGACATTCCTACTACCATCTATTTTGTTCACATTAGGATCAATCTTGCACATGTTCAATCCAATTAAGGAAAGTAGGGACATAATCTAATAAGCAGTAAGGTACAACTAGATAGAATTTCAAAAAATTCAGGTTTAAATTTTCATAATGTAATATGAGAGTTTTACTTTTAAATATATACGAAACTCTTCATGTCTAAATTCTAGATCACCATAATTTAATCTCTCACAAATCGTCAGACTGAGATGTGGACCTCTAAGCTATACGAACTCCACAAAATTTTGCCAACTACCAATCTAAAAAGAGAAAAATACATTTTTGGGTAAGATGGTTTTTGAAATTGGTCATAACTAAATACATTTAGAGAAATATTATAAATAGTCATCCCTCCAATCCTTAATATAAGCCGTTTAATCAATTTTTAGTTTATTTATAACATAAGTCGCTTAAACTATTTTACACCATATGTTTCAAATATACCCTTAATTAGTGAAATTAAATATTTCCCATATGTTAATAAAGTTTTTAATTTTAAGTGAATCATGTACTCCCTTCCACTATAAAAAATAAATTATAAAAATAAAAAATAAACTTTTGAATCATTAATTAATATTAACTTAAGACTAAAATTGTCAAATATAGACTATTTTTAAAACAAGAAAAAATAATATCACAATTGTAGAATGATATGACATTGAAAATGGGTAGAATCACCGAAAAGACAACATTTGAAATATTAAATTCATATCTTGAGAAACTTTTAATTTCTCGCCTTATTGAACTACAAGAAAAAAAATTTCCTTGGAACAATTAATTAATATTAAAAAATTAAAAATCGTAACAAAAAACGTTTATGTTATGAATTTTGGGACATGAATATATTATGGATTAGTAAAAAGCTTTTGCTATGAATTTTACCTCCTTTTGTAGTCCGTGTTGTTATGTTCCTTTTCTTGATTTGCGTGCAGCACTAAAACAATTTCTTTAAATACTTGAAGTGATAACTTTTAATGAAAATCATCTCAGGGTTCATCTTTACTTCATTGTAGCACTTTCAGCTCATTTAATCCCCCAAAAACTCTTCTTAAATGCAGAGTTTGTACATTTACCTCATACCCAACTTCACTTATAATGCTTAACAGTGCAATCTTTCTTGCAAATTCCTCACTTGGTATGTATTTCACCTCATTTTCTATTTCAAGATTGCATATTTAAGGAAATTTAGCTAAGCATTCTGTCTCTGCTGTTCTTATCTTTCTATATTTTTTTTTCGTTGCAAGGACTCGAACTCGAAAGATTGTGATTGTCGTTGCCTTTAGTCTTACCTTGCTCATTGCTCTAGTTATCTCTCTACTTCATATTTGAGCTGCTAGAGTTTGCTCCTTCAGGAATTAACTTGCATTAACATGGCAGCCGCTTTGAAAGTCTTGTTCCTAGTTTTGTGTCTCTTAGTATCTATACACGCAGTTTTCGCTGTTAATTCTGATGGGAAAGTTTTCTTGGCACTGTCTAGGCAGTGGACAGTTGTACCTTCTGCAGTGAAGTTGAGTTGGAATGAGTCTGATTCCACCCCTTGTTCTTGGCATGGTGTTCTTTGTAACCATTATGATAGTGTTGTAGGTTTAAACCTCTCTAGCCATGGAATTTCAGGTAAATTAGGGCCTGAAATTGCATATTTGAAACATTTGAGAACAATAGATCTCTATGATAATAGCTTGGTTGGTTCAATACCTTCAGACATAGGAAACTGTAGTTTTCTTGAATATCTGGATTTGAGTAGTAATAGGATTGGTGGAGATTTACCAGAAAGTCTTGGCAACTTGAAGAAATTGATGTACCTAAGCTTGTCAGTTAACTTTTTGACTGGTGTAATACCAGAATCTTTGTTTTTGCTTCCAAATGTAGTCGTTGTTTATTTGAATAACAACAGTCTAAGTGGTTCAATCCCTCCTAGTGTAGGAAACATGAGTAAGGTTGAAGTTTTATGGTTGGGAAATAATCAGTTGAGAGGGAGCCTTCCTTCCTCCATTGGAAATTGTAGTACACTACAGGAACTTTATGTGAATAGTAACCAGTTAGCGGGATTTTTGCCTGAGAGTTTTAGTAAACTTGAGAAACTTGTTTACCTCGATGTTAGCAGCAATAGCTTTGTGGGCAGCATTCCTTTTGGTTTGGGTGATTGTGGTGAGATGGATACCTTGGTATTGTCTTTCAACCATTTAAGTGGCGGTATTCCTCCAGAATTAGGAAACTGCAGTAGTTTAACTGTATTTGCAGCTCTCAATTGTGGCTTAAACGGAACCATTCCATCAAGTTTAGGTTCACTGTCGAAGCTAAGAGATTTATACCTTTCTGGTAACCAGTTGTCAGGAACAATACCACCCGAGTTGGGGATGTGCAGATCGTTGGTTGATCTGCAACTGTTCGGTAATCAACTGGAAGGAGGGATTCCTAGTGAACTAGGGAACATCAGAGGGTTGCAAAATCTTTATCTTTTCTCCAATCGATTGAGTGGTGAAATCCCTATTAGCATTTGGAAAATCCAGTCTCTTCAAAGTCTAGCTGTTTACCAGAACAATCTCTCAGGGGAGCTACCTCCTCAAATCACATGGCTAAAACAACTCCAGAGTGTTTATCTATATGAAAATCAATTCACTGGAGTTATACCTCAAGATTTGGGTATCAACAGTAGCTTAACCATAGTAGACTTCACAAATAACAAGTTCACTGGTCAAATTCCAAGAAATGTTTGCTTTGGGAAGCAATTAGTGAGGCTGAACTTGGGTAGAAATCGCTTTCAGGGTAGCATTCCTTCTAATGTTGGACGTTGTTCAACCTTGAATAGGCTGATTTTGAAGGAGAATAATCTGACTGGTGCTATCCCAGAATTTGTGAAAAGCCCAAATCTTTTACATATGGACCTGAGTGGCAACAGATTCCGCGGATTGATTCCATCGAGCTTGGGGCTCCTTACCAATGTTACCTCAATAGACTTGTCAATGAATATGCTCAGTGGCGTCATACCGGCTGAACTAGGTAGACTTTTCTACCTTCAACTTCTAAATCTTTCTCACAATCATTTTGAAGGTCTATTTCCATTTCATCTTTCTAATTGTCAAAATCTATTGCAACTCGACATGAGCCATAACTTCTTGAATGGCTCAATACCATCCAGTCTCAAGAACTTGACAGAGTTGTCTATGTTGGATCTTAATGACAATGATATTTCTGGGGGTATTCCTACATTTATGTTCGAATATGACAAATTGTCGAATCTGCAACTTGGTGGGAATCATTTAGCTGGAAATATACCTTCGTCTATTGGATCAACAAAGGCTGCTCAGAACTTGAGATCATTGAATATAAGCAGTAATATTTTGATAGGTGAACTTCCTGCTGGAATGGGGAGATTAGTTATGCTAGAACGACTAGATTTGTCGCATAATAGTCTATCTGGGAGTTTGAGCACCCTAGAAAACATCCACTCTTTGGTAACATTTGATGTATCATACAATTCTTTTTCTGGTCCAATACCTACTACGCTGACAAGTTTTCTTAATTCATCTCCTCAAGTGTTTGTGGGCAACTTAGGACTTTGTTTGGATTGTTCTTCAAGCAATGTCTCAAGTTGCAGTGCAAACATCAACATCAGAAAATGTCATGCTCAGTCAGGGCACACGAAAACTCTTGGTAAACAAAGACTTGCAGTAATTGTTCTGGCATCTATGCTCTTTGTTGCTATTATAGTTTTTGGGTTCTCTTACATCTATCGGTTATGCAAACAACCTAAAGATGAACCTGTTATATCTTCCGAGGAAGGCTTGTCTTCACTTCTTAATAAGATAGTGGATGTGACAGAGAACTTTAGTGAGAAGTATGTTGTTGGGAGAGGAGCTCATGGAACTGTCTATAAAGCTGAGCTGGGTCCAAAGGAACTGTATGCAGCCAAGAGGATTCTGTTTGATCAGAGCAAGGGAGGGAACACTAGTATGATCAAAGAAATTCAGACTGTTGGAATGGTTAGGCACCGGAATCTTGTCAAACTCGAAGAGTTCTGGTTTAGAAAGGACTACGGTTTGCTCTTGTACAAATATATGGAAAATGGAAGTCTTCATGATGTCCTACATGAAGCCAATCCACCTCAACCATTAGATTGGAATGTACGTTTCAACATCGCAGTAGGCACTGCTCAAGGCTTGTCATATCTTCACTTTGACAGTGATCCTCCTATCCTACACCGTGATATCAAGCCGATGAACATCTTGCTGGACGCAGATTTTGAGCCTCACATATCTGATTTTGGAATTGCCAAGATTCTGGACCAATCTATTTCAATGGCATCTACAACAATTCAGGGCACAATAGGTTACATTGCTCCTGGTAATTTTCACATTTCTGCTTTAACTTCATATCATTATTGAAAATGTATTTCTTTCTAATTTTCAAAATGGCTCATGACACTACCTACGGTTCTCATTTTGTAAAGTAGTAGATAGTTGTTTGCACTTCACTCTTGGGTCAATTCGGAAACAGCCTACTTGTTTTCACAGGTTCAAGACTGCGTACTATGACCCCGCTTACACTAGGGCATGTTGATGTATTTAAAACTTCTTATCTGTTATGTTTTGTCAGAGAATGCATTCACAACCATAAGATCGATGGAGTCCGACGTTTATAGTTATGGTGTTGTCGTGTTGGAGCTGATAACTCGAAGGAAGGCCTCGGATCAGTCGGTCGATGGTGAGGCAGACTTGGTAGGGTGGGTGAGATCAGTTTGGGGTGAAACAGGAGATATTAAGAGAATTGTTGATTCTGGCCTTGAAGATGAATTTATTGACCCAAGTGTAATGAAACAAATGATAGATGTTCTTCAAGTGGCTTTGAGATGCACAGATGTGGTAAGCAAGAGGCCTACAATGAGAGATGTTATCAAGCAACTGATGGATTCTTGTTCCAGAATTAGCAGCAAATCTTGATAGGCTATGAAGAAACTTTAGAGCTCTGATTCTGGCTCTTGTCTTCTACTCTACAAAAGTCAATGCATTTGGCTTATTTTATCTAACTAAGAATATATTATGCGTATTGTGGACAAAAACAAATAAGATATAATATTTAACATATAATTGTTTACACTTGCAATATATTTTTACAATTCCAATATAAGAGTTTACATTTCCAATATGCTTTTTACAATCTTAATGAGTTTTTCACAAATTTTAATAATGAAAGTTACTTTTTTATCTAAACAATCATCTATTTCTTTAAACTAAGAAAGATATTATTACTAAATTATGTATGGAAAAAGTTACTCAATAATATATTTATGATTATCTATCTATTTACTTCAAATAAATAAATTGTAAATATTCTAATAATATGGTGAATTTTCAAATTAGAATAATCATAAATTTTTCTTCTTCTATTTGTATGTAAATTTTAACAAATATATTTTAGATTCAAACAACAAAAAATAGATATAATATAATGTGTGAATTTCATTTTATAGCGTTTTGGCAAAATGGCATATAACGATCGATAATGTAGATAACAAAAATCATTTTATTTTAGTCTCAGAGGAGTTATAAAATTATATTCTCAAATTTAAAGTATATATAATTAAGATTTTCATTCTTTATAAATTTTTACCCATCAAAACATTTATATATAATCTCTAAAGTACAACTCAAGTTGTTAATAATTTCATCTCTCTTCTCAAAGGTCATTGAATGTTATAGTAGATACATTCATTAATAAATTTATTAGAATCTAACATGATTAATCATAATTAGAACAAAACATATATATTAACATCTCATTTGCTCATGTCTTTATTTATTGGTGTACTATTTTTGTACAAAGATATAATGTCACTTTCTTTGTAAGAATCATCGAGACTAATATTCACTAATACCTTATTTTACCCTTTTATAGAATTTGAATCTATGTTGTTACCCAATTAATTTTTGCCAAGTATTTTCAATTTTGTATTTTTATCTCTCTATTTATATATATGTTGCAGAGAGTATAGAGGGGAGATAATTCTAGGTATATTAAAAGAGTACGATGAGTTGTGTGTACCTTCTTCGTTAAACTCAGGAATAATAAATATGATATAGTTGTGTGTACTTTCTTCGTTAAACTCAAACAAGACATCTTTTAAAATCATATGAAGAATGTCAATTTTAATTTCAAGTTCTATATATCATATTAAAAAATATCAATAATATTTTACAGTATTCAAGAGACTGCAATATCATTAGATACATTATTACAATCAGATAATCAACATATCAAATTCTATACATAACAGTAAAATATAAATATTATATAGAAAAATATTCAATCAAAAAATTACTTATAACAATTAGTAGTTAGGTACCTTTTTTCGCTCACCCTGCGAAACTCTAAACGCCTATAATTCTTCGTATATATATGTATATAAATATAATATATATAGAAATTTATGTTACAAGCTCAAAAAGCAGCAGACAGTTTCACGCTTATCGTATCAAGATCGCTCAACTCCCAAAAACTTCAAGTCTTCACAACCTGGTGCCATTCGTAGTAAAAAAGGGTGTTTGTTGGGTTTGTCATTGCCGAGGAAAGAGCTAATTCACTGGCGAATTCAACCAATATAGGAGAAATTGGTGCACTTTTTTGAGAGCACATGATGGCTTGTTACCTAATTTCATATATTTATACAATTGATTCCTTTAGAATGCATTAACTAATTTTAATCATAAAAAATTATTTGAGAAAGTAAGAATCATAGTTGTAACTTTAGGTGGAATAGTAAGATTATTGTAACTCCCAACCACTATAAATTGTCTTAAACTATAATTTTAATGTGTTTTTATTATCTTGATCTATGTGAAAATGAAATGCATAGATTTGCTTACTTATTTTATTTTTAAGATCAGTTACTATGGAATAGAAAGAGTACTGTAACTCCCAATCACTATAAATTGACTTAAAATATAATTTTAATGTGTTTTTATTATTTGGATGTGAAACACATTAATTTGTTTACTTACTTTATTTTTAAGATCAATTAATAATTTATTCTAATAAAAATAGACATTTTTATCTTAACAAAAATGGAAGAAACACATTACATTGTCTACACTCTTAGGAGTAGTATAGATATTCATACATACATATACATACATGTAGTTAAATCTTGATTCACACTTTTAGGAGTATTTATTATAAATCTTGAATGAAACCTATCATATGTCATTATACATATAGTAACTTTAATTTTTAACACACAATAATCATAACAATAAGATAATAATAATATACAAATAATTAATTCTATTTGAAAGGATCAATATTCATGGTCATAACAATAAATGAAAGAAACACATATTTTATCTATACTTTTAGATTATTATTATTATATAAAAAAATATAAATAGTTAATTTTAATTCATGACAATTGTCCATATTCATGTGATTATATGAATAAACGGGTGAGGAAATGCAAAGAGCCAATCATTATTATATATGTAGTAACTTAACGTAATTAATTAATTACATACGTAGTAGCTTCCATTTTAACATACAATAATCATAATAATAAGATAATAATAACATGCGAAGAATTATTTCTATTTGAAAGCATCAATATGGCCATAACAATAATTGAAAGAAACACATATTTTATCTAATTTATTATTATATAAATAAATATAATAGTTTTTTTAGATTTTAGATTATTATTATTATTATATAAATAAATATAAATAGTTGGTTTTTAATTCATGTAGATTATATGAATAGATGGTGAGAAAATGCAAATAGCCAAAAATCATTACTAATATATGTAGTAACTTATGCAATTAATTCATTATACATGTAGTAACTTCATTATTTAACATATAATAATAAGATAATAATAACATGCAAATAATTAATTCTAATTGAAAAGGCAATATGATGTTAACAAAAAATATAAGAAACATATTATTAGATTCACATTATTAGATTCACATTTTTATAAGGTATATAGATTGTTGCACTCTGCATGTGTTGTTGCATAGATATTACATATACTACTCCCATTCTTGTTTTTATTATTCATTTTAGATTTGATGGTAGATAGTTACTACTCCCCCATCCTTCAAATATCAAAATTTTAGGTTTTAATTTTTCGTTGTTTAAATTTAAATTCAAATATATTTCATTCCTAAATATATCTATTTTATATATAAAGTGGGAAGGCCTTATTTGGTGAAACCTAAATGATTGCTCAAGCTATCCACGTGTCTCCATGTAACTATAATAAAATTATAACTTCTTTCGATTACTAATTGGTAGGCATTTATAGATGAAATTAGAACATGAGAAACTGTTTTCGAGTCATGGAAAAGTACCACGTTCTCCCATCATCTAATTTTTTGTTCTTTTGTTCTTTGCATTCTCTTCTTCCTCATTCTTATAAATATTCAGTTCTTTGTTTTCATGACATATATATCCCGACTCTTCAGTCAAACATTATAATTTGATCAAACATTATAGTGTCACTTTCACATATGTGATGAAGTAGAATTTATTCATATTAAGATGTTTTATACTTTTGTAAAAATATGTCATTTGAAATTGTTCTACAAGTCTTCGTCAAAACGCTTGGGTGATGGGAACTTTGTGTTGCCTAATATTGAGGATTAAGTGGTTTATTTTTAGGATTCTTAATTATCTAAATTAATGAGATTTTTTTGCAGAAATCTATACTATATATAACGTCCAAGCCATGACGACTGCTACAAAGTCGTGCTCAAATTAACGTATTTCTATTTTATCATCTTGATAAATTTTTTTTATTTTTAATTTTCATAAGAATTTTACACAGAATCACTAACAAAAAATAGAGATTCCACAAATTAATACTTATAAATATTATCTATAATACGTAATACTCAGAATTATCCCCAAAAGAAATAAAAAGTTATATTACACTCAGATCTTTTATTTTTTCACAGAATTTTATCTTATTTCTTTGCGTTTAAAAAATTTCATTATATAATTTTATTATAAAATAATAAATAATTCCGCGACTGCGCACATCGCGCACATATAACTAGTAATTATTGACACTTATACATTTATTTCACTTGCACCTTATGTTGATGAAGAAATGTCTTATATATTTGTAATAACCTTCTATTAGAGATTTGAAATGTCAGCGTGCAGTTTGCAAACTGATTAATCTTTCATATTTTATTTTTTAAGTTATTGTATTCAGTTTCTTATGTGTTGCACCAAGTAAGCCAATGACAATTGGTCATCAGTCTTATAATCATCTCAATTTCAGATACTACAAGGATAATGAATGGCAAGAAAAACATCGCATGGAGAGGATGATAAGCTCCCCCAATATCTGTTCCTTCATATATTTGACCCTTCATATCATATGGATGCATTGAAAATTGGTACAATGTAGTTCTTTAGTCATTTTATCCATCATATAATATTACATTTTTTGTGACCTTGCTGCAAATTTTATAATGTATTGCATTAATATTTTTCATTTTGTTATAGTTCAGTTAATACTCTGTAGTTGAGACCAAGAATGCACCCATGTACATGGAAACAAAATTTGATCGAGAAATCCATGTTAAAGAGACTAAGCTTGGAAGTATTTTATTGCATTGCCTAAGTCGAAATTTTAGAATTTGATTGCTGGATAAGTTAAAAATCTATTCACACAAATATATCTTATCAAGTAACTTTTATGTATGTTCTGATAAATAATAATGCTTAATTCGAATAAAATATTTCAATTGTATGAAAAATACTACTGTATTAATAACACATAAAACCGAAGTCGCACGGGTTGGACTAGTTTTTAAATAAATTGTAAAATAGCTTACAAAAAACCAAACATTCTTCCTTTTTTGTTAGGGATGCTTCATTTTGCCCACATATTTTGTAAAGCATTTAAATCAATTTTATCTCACAATCTGTAAGGGGGTGTTTAAGTAAACAATAAGCACTTAAAATTAATGATTTAGCACATAATTGTCTGCTGTTAATAAATCATTTTAATTACTTAATGATATTGTGGGCTAAATTATTAATTTGAGTATGAAGTAGGAGTACATGGTCGCAATGAAACAGATGTGATATTTTGCCATCAAAATTTCAATGTAACAACGGATCTGGTACTTGAGACACCTCCACGGCCTCCCAGCCTCTCGACACGTGTCACTGTCTGATCCTTAAATTTAAGCCTGCATTATTATAGAACGTTGATCCAGCTTTGAAGTTCTGTGACTACGCCCTTACAACACCTAAGTGACTATTCATCCATTCGAGCAGAACGACAAACCCCATCTCTAAGACTCTTCACCCATTCAATCGCTACTAACCTGATCACCTGAGTGGTCCGTGGTCTTGCCTCGGCCCTCACTTCGCGCCTTACTACGACTCAAGCCGAGATCAACGTCATTGAGGAAAACCATCGCTAGCCTCGGAGATTCCCAACCCAAGACCTTAGCGAGCTTATTCCCACCATGAGGATTTCGACTGTCAAACTATACCATAATCATCTGCATTCTAGATCGGCCTCTATCGACAAAACCAAGCCTTAACATAAAGCCTGATGAGAATATATGAATCAAATGGCGCCTGCCTCAAGGGGAACGCCACCAAGTTCCTCTAAATCAAAATACATCTGAGACTCACACCACTGAGCAACAAAAACATAAGGATATACCGGGTCCATCAGAGCAGCGGCCAAAAAAGGTCCTTAACTATGCCCCCAATGTAATAGTTCCCCGGGTCGAGGATATTTGCGACAGCAAGGGTTCGCTTTAGCTGTAGAATGGGCAGGTTTTAGACCCAGTGAGAATCATTATAACCTTTGAATCACCGAGTCACCAAACCGACGGATTTACTCATTTTAAAAACTACCAATTCATCAAAAAAATTTCTTTGATTTCATTAATATTCTCAAAATGATAATGCTTTTAAAATTTTACAACCATCAAAGTGATATCTAACTCAACCAACACCATATATAACATATCCAAAAAGAATGCCGGCAAGGCTACAAAAGAGAGAGTGGCATCAGACTAATTACTATTTTGCCAACCGCCGACAAGGCTAAAGTTTGAAAATAAAGTACAATCAAAAATGTTTTTGATCTATTACATCAAAATCGGGATCACAGGATCCTCTCGCCAATTCGAATACGCCACCTTAGCCACTGAACAAAAATCTCAAATAGCCTCCTCGGCTCAATCTAGCTGTCACACCCGCACAAATGAAAATGTCACTATATGCCATGTAAAGTTTTGAAACACTTAGCACAGTGAATTTACCATACTTGAACGAGAGACATACAATATTATAATAGTCAATATGTAATAAATACGTATATATCCAGACTACCTAATCAAGTCATACAATAAGATTCCAAAGAAGGTCTCTGCATGATAACATGTTAAGATATACTGTAAGGTCTCAATAAATCACACAATCACCTAGAATAAAAAATCACGTAGACTCAACATCGACTATAATTTAGTCATCACCTTTCATTCCCCTATATCTCCACAAGTATACCAACCTCTAATGCGCATATACTCAACTGGGCTTCACCGCTAGGAATGGATCAACCGCTAATAAACACCGCCTCTTATACCGAAGAAGGCTAAACCAAGCATTACCATACCAGTATGAGCCACACCGACAATGCACACACAACAAAGTGATCATAAAGACTATACCGCTTCATAACAGAAGATAAGGCCAAACCGCCAACTATACCGTAGTATGTGGCCACACCGACAATGCACAAAGAAAGTGATCAAAAGAGTCATACCGCCTTATACCGTAAAGATAAGTGCCAATAGCATCACATATCTTGCAAGGAAGAGAGTCACCTAACCCCTAATCATCCTTGCATGTGGTCAACCGATACTAAGTCACCTCAAGTCATACATAACTCTAACCATCACCTTCAATAACCAACTACTCTACTCCCAAATAATATCCAAGCACACGCCTAAACATTCTACAATCGTAAGTCAAAAGACAATCACGATACAAAAATACATAAGTGCCGAGCTACATAGAGGCACAACAAAGGATTTACAAGGCCATTTAAATTTAAATATAAGTTGGGAGTTCAAGCTATTACTTACCTCTAAGCAATCTTCAACGCCACGTAATATAATCACATAATCATATCATGGCTCAGCTACAAATGAATCAATACATAATCATATCATTCTCAATGCAATCATAACACAACGACACGTACATCATTTTCACATAATCATAACACAAATATGCCTCACACAATTTAAGGTAAGCATAAAGTAACACCCGCGAGATAAGTACTCACCGCTACCAATTAATAAAAACTTCTCGCTGACACAATCAAGGTAATCGCCCCTTACCACGATCAACGCCTAACAAAAACACCCGTAAATTATAATCAAAACTTACTTCAATATACGCTCTAGAATACACGCTACCAACTCTTAGTAGAACTATTTCTAAATCGGCCTAAAATGAATGGATAAAACAACGAATAAACAATCCCGCTTGACACAACCCAATCGATCTCCCCGCTAGAATTCCACCTTTATTATTTTAACATTTCAAATCAAGTTATAAGTCATTCTTTAATTAGCTTCCTCAAGTCCATAATTAACAACCTATACTCCAAATCGACATAACTCAACTCAAAATAAATACTTTTTCAACCTAACTCCCTTTAATCCATTTTAAATCACCATTTCAACATCACAACAATTACAATAACCTAATTAAACTCCCTACACCTTTTAAAGTCTTATAAAATATCAACCCAAAAGTCAACTAAACCTAGAAAAGTCAACTGACCATAACATCCTCAAACGACTTAAGTCATTTAATTCATTACTTATATACATGATTCATAACAACCAAGATTCATCATAAAATTCAATTACGTGAAAAGTCAACCAAAAGTCAACCCTCAAAATCAACTAAAACATTATTTTCTTACCTCAAAATCGAGGGGAAGACAA
The DNA here is from genome assembly GCA_019722365.1 of Lithospermum erythrorhizon. NCBI lineage: Eukaryota > Viridiplantae > Streptophyta > Magnoliopsida > Boraginales > Boraginaceae > Lithospermum > Lithospermum erythrorhizon. Next base: position 80,254 of record JADFUC010000015.1, on the reverse strand, counting down.
GAAACCTTAATAATCGACACTCGGTGATCTTATATGCATCAAATGAAGAAACTTAAAAGAAAAAATTTAAGCCTGAAGATCCAAGCGGGATCTCGCCAACAAGAAGGAAACGGAGATATTTTTGTGATTTTGATGATAAGGTTGAAACATTACGATACTTATCTCTTAAGCTCAAGAAACTCTTCATGTGAGTTTAAAGTTCTAAATCACGCCGAATCGAGCTATCGAATCCACTTAATCCATCTAATTTAACTCTAATTGTCCCCGACTATTACTACTAAATTGAGAATGCAATTCTGCCCAAATAATTTAAGAAATAATATTATTATCGAAATTATTTACCTCCCGGGTCCCACCAATCGACCTAATTTTTAATGTGTAACGGTTTATTTTACAAGGTTCAACGACCTCATTCTGCAGGATGTACTCAGTTCGTGATGACGTTAAAGGCTCACGGCCAGTTGTACTGCAAGGCAATGGAAAAACAGAAAGCAGCATCTATTTCACCGATGACCCTCCCTATACACCATCTTATAGTCCTCTGTACACCAACTTTATGCTCCCAAAAATACGAAAGCGCAGGACAACTTACAGCCGCCAAATGTACAACGTATCCATACCATGATGGATCCCAACACAACCCTATTACAAGAGCTTCTCGCGAATCAAAAAAGAGAATTCAATGGTTCAAACAGATATTTTAGCCTTACTGTGAAGAATGTAGCCATGCCGTTCTACCAAGTATTATGCGCATTTACAACTCGTCTGAATGCAGTACCTATACCGGTGGGATTCATCATACCACAATTTACACAGTAGTACAGTGGCATAAGGGATCCGCAAAAGCATTTGAAAGGATTTTTGGCTCAAATGATCATAACTACTAATGAGACATGGATATTTTGCTTATGCCTCTTCCCAAATATTTTGGTGGAGCTACGTTGATCGTATATGGAATTTCCAAATTCAATCGATCTGTTTCATACAACATGCCTTCATCACAACACAAGCACGCCTTCATCGGCTAAACACATCGGCCCATCACTTAATAACAAGGTGATGAGAGATTTTAATGGACTGCACGAAATTTCAAAGATTTCACGAGCGATATAAAGCCATTTTAATCGACATCCCAAGTATCGAGCAATAAGACGCTTATATGACTTTTTATCATGGCCTAAATTACGGAAAAATTGAAGGCTACTGCATATGAGACACCATTGACAAAAAACGAGTTGACTAAGATGGTCAATAAGCATATTGACCTGGAGAATTTGCAAAAGAAGGAAGGTCCTCGGGCGACCTGCGAGAAAAGTTGAGTAGAAGGGATAATCAAGGCCAGCAGAAAAAGTCACAAATATGGGAAGGTTGCGCGATGTGGGCAAACTTTTAGGAAAAAGACTTTATTCCCACCACTAATAGAGTTGATCTCGCTTGGAACCTAAAGTATTTTTGATTTCTGGCAATATGCCCTGGTTGCTGGACAATTGTTGTAACAATTCATTTACTAGTTTTAGTTGGAACGAGATTACTTCCAACTAATCAAGTTCAATAGTAATTATAAATTACTTAAATGGAAACTCACGATAAATATCAGTGGGGTTACGCCAGACAAGGATCTCATGCATAACCGATATAATAATCATAGTGGTCAATTATATTATTATACGCCTAATGGATTACATGAGCAGTATGTGTCAAAGCACACATACAATGATTTAGAGTATATTCATGTGTAAGAATTAAATCGAGATTGTTAAATCGAGTCGATCAAGTCAACGAGATACTGACCGAGAATTTTATACTGATAATGTAAAATACAACTTGACAAAAAACCGAATCAATTCATACATGTGAATTGTGTTATGTTCATTTACTTTCTAGAATAAGTCGAAAGCAATTGATTGAACAAAGTCAGTCATTCTTGTTTACACCCAATCGCTAACTACATTACTATATGAATGCGTAATTCATTCATTTAGTCATTTATTATTTCACAATTTGGCCTTAATCATAAACTCCAAGGCAAGTCCTCCAGAGTTTCCTGTGAGAGGGAAAAGTAGTTTCTAGCAACCCATGGGCTGCAACTCTTCAAGTCTGTAAACTAGATAAGCCATTTCCCCGGTCGATGCCGATGGTTTTTGGGCTACTAGCATTTGATGACCAAGATAGTGATTTGGATTTATGATTAATTTTATCGATCACGAGAGCTTCTGTAAGTCCGATCAATGTTATGGGCTACCGGCCAGCATAATCAAGTGGTAGCTTGATCGACCGTAAAACCATAGTGAGATATGTATATTCAGGTCCTATGATGTTTTCTTAGACCTCGTTAAGTTTAACAATTCTTAGACATGCATATAACTACTTTATGTTATATGAGTTACGCGGTTATCATGTCAAACGTCCGCCTTAAGTTTGAGATTATAACGACATACGTCAGCTTAATAATAAATGAAGATAAAGAAGAAAGGCCGATATATTATATGAATTTATCCATCCTTGATATACAAGGTACATCTCAGCCCTTAATGAGTTTGGGACCGATTGGTTTATGGGATGTCATAGTACCGACTACCAAATAGTAAAGAAAGTCAGCGGGTGTTTCACGACACACTTCTTACGGTTAGCCCGTGATCAGAGATCGCTGGATAAAGAAATTTTAAAGCAATCATCCAAGGACAAGGCGAGTATTGGAAATCAGAGTATTTTGATTTCTATAATTATGCCCCTTTGCAACAATTGTTGTAACAATTCATTTACTTGTTTAGTTAAATGAGATTACTCAAACTAAGTGTTCAATAATAGTAATTGTAAATTACTAACGAAATCACGATACGGTTACGCCGTATTGCTAATCCTTATGCATAACCGATATAATAATCATAACGGTTAATTATATTATTATACGGCTAATATTATCTCGAGCCTGGGCGTCACACACATACAATGACGCCAGCTTATATTCCATGTAATGGAATCAAGATTGCTAAATTGAGAGTTGATTGAAATTAATCTAGATACCTAATCAAATGAGTTTTACATTGATAATGTAAAATACAAATTGGAAAAACCGAATTCAATTAAATTTCTATTTCAATTTGATGTTTACCCAGGACGCTTATTAGTAACTTGTTAAGTTACTTACTCGTTTAGTAATAAGTTAGTTAACGGCTTAACGAGTTAGCTATTTATCAAACGAGTCAAGCTATTCGGCCGAAACTAAAAGGACTATATAAGGAAAAAGATGAAATGAAAAACCTAAGTTTTTCATTTCATCCTCTTCCCAAGAAAAAGCCGCTGCCCCTCCCTCTCCTCTCTCTAGCATTTTGAGTCAAGTTTTTGACTCATTTTGTTGTCCAATCGCCAGACGACGCTACAGATCCAATCGTGAGATTCAACCGCTCTTGGTGTGGGACTAATCTCGAGGCATTGTATTTCGATGCTCATTGTTAGAATTCAAATGAGGCTTTGTGAAAGATTAAGTTTGATATTCCGCGATGTAAGTACTGCTTTATACATATATGTATATATGTATTTTTGTTGTAATGCTGCTTATATACATTTATTCATCTTGGGAAGATTTGTATATGATTTTATATTATGAGCAAGTTGCATAATTTCCAAATGTGACTGATGTGCTCAATCTATTTCACAACGACACACGGTGGGTCAAATCCCATTAAGAGTCGTCACATCGTAGATTTTATTCCCGTGATGGCGAATAAAAATTATTGCCAAACCTCTTCGAACGAGGACGTGAGGCAAACATGACAAGCTGGATATCAGAATACCATGTGAGTATCATTACTTAATAGATGAATGTCGAATGCCGAAGATTATGGCTTGGAAAAACTAATCAAGAGGGGATGCTCAAGGAATTTGTAAATACAAGTGGTACCGCAGCTCGCCTCCTTAAGTCCACCAAGAGAAAATCGAATACTCAGCAGGCGCGGTACAGTCCACACCCCGCGAGGAAAACAAAAATAGGTGCGATTCGCCACTGTGATTGACTAGTCGTGATCGAGACCATGTCCGGAGGTCTGGCAGAGGAGGTAACTCGAGGAATTCGGGAAAAAACTATGCTAGAAGAGAAGCATATTCCCTATCATCCGCCTCCAATGTCTGGTGGAAACTATTTCCTTTTCGGATGCCGAATTACATGGCCTTGAATCAGTATCATGATGATCGTGGTAATCACCAAATTAACAATTACACTTTGGAAAGGATGCCATGATACCGGGAGCTCCGCAAACATTCTCGCACTGGGCTCACATGATAAATCGACTACATCACAACATGTTACAACCAATGCACACACCTTTAACAGGATTTACTGGACATTCGGTTTATCCAAAGAGATTGAAACTATGGACTTTAATTTGGGCTTGGGGTATAAATAATCGACGATTAGAGCACATTTTACAGTCGTAGACATCCCTTATTCATCATACAATGGACTGATCGGACGACCCATATTAAATAGAAGAGATGATTGCTTTCCCCGTGCAATCTAAAGATGAACTTTTCAACAAAGGGACATGTGGGAAATATGTAGCAATCAAAAAGAAAGCCGAATGTGTTATCAAACCTCGGCCCCACCTTTGGGAAAAGAACCAAATAGAGAAAGAAAACAAGGTAGAAAACATCCCGGTGTGATGACCACTAGAGCGAGGCCCATAAAGAAAGCGAGCACGCGCCTCTGTAAGAAGCAGTTAAAAACCTCAAGAGACCAGTTCCTCATGAGGAGATTATTAAGGTTCCATCGGCAAAGAGGGAACCAAATAAGAGACCCCGAGTAGGAACGATGGATGAGCGGCCATGAGGGGTCGTCTGCTTGATTCGGGAATATAAGGATATATTTGCTTGGGGCCCAGAGGATATGCCTGGGATAAACACATCAACGCTAGTTACATGTTCTGCAGACGTTAATTCTATGTACAAACCCATTAAGCAAAAGAAATGAACGTTTAATGATGAGAAGAATCGAGCGCTAGAATTAGTTGAGTCAAGATTAAAAAGCGAAAGAATGATTCCAAATGTGTTGTTAGTGAACAAACCAAACGGAACGACGATACAACCTTCAGTCAACAAAGCATGTCCCATTTTACCTTTACCCCGCCTCATGAGACTCATGATTAAAGGGTCACAAAAGTCTTGACTTTATGGATGTTTGGGGAGGTATCACCAAATCAAGACGTATCCCCGAGGATGAAGAGAAACTCCGCTTATAACCCGAATATGGATTATATTATCGAAAGCAATGCTCTTTGGTTTAAAGAACGTAGGGCACTTACCAAAGGATGGTCAATTTATATTCGCCAATCAAATTGGCCAAAATACTGGTATATATTGATTTACACGTTAGTGAAAAGTAAGGTTCGAGATGACCATTTGAACAATTTGAAGGAAACTTTGACGGAAATACTTCATGGATATATGAGTATAAATACAAATCCATAATTCCTGGATCTAAAGTCATTTACTACATTATTAAACAAATACATATAATTACAATATACTAGTAGTATCTATAATGCAAATGGAGTAAATTCCACCAAAATTCCACACTCTTCAAACTCATTAACGTGAATTTGACTTCCTTCAAATTTCTCCTTTAATATCAATCGTATGACATTCTAGTCAGTCCACACCGTGAGAGTTCTAATCAAGAACCCATTTATGCTTAGTAAACAAGGCCGAACAAAGTCAAAACCCAGTAAAGACTCTGAGAATTTCGTCGTGTTTTGTAAAAAAGTGGGGCTACTTAGTATTTTGATGAAAAGCTTACTTAATTATGTCATTTAAAAAACTAATTATTTATATAGGACAGTTAAACAAGCCCGATAAACAACCTGGCAGATAGCTTGACTAGTTAACTCTCATATTCTGCTAAGACACTAATGAAGTTGTTAATGAGTTGAACTATTTTAATTCAGCTTAATTAAATAGTAGACGAGTCAATATCAATAATGTTTCAAGTTATCATAAATACTAAAATTAATCGAAATCAATTAAATAACTATTTAATTAATTTATTTGTTCAATCGATATTCTATTACAAAATATAACCCTCAGAATCGGTAAATACATTTCGTAATTATACGCTCTCTTTAAATTCATACATGAAATATAACTCAACGCTAACAGACCACAGATCTTCTAAAGCTCAGATAATAGTAAGTTTCAGCACAATAATAATTGACCAATTACTATTATTATAATCGATAATGAGTAAGATCTAGCAATCACCATAACCCCTTAAATTATCATGAACCCACACTAGTGTAATATACAATTACTAAGTTGAACACTAAGTTCCGATAATCGCCATTTAACCTAACTAAAGAAATGAATTGATACACAATCGTCGCAATCTATATAATAAATGGAATCAATTCTCATTGATTTCCAACACTTTTAACTAGTTAGTAAAGAAAGTAAGCTGACCTAGGACAAGCGCCATTCAAGGTAACTTCTCGGCAAATTCTTAAGGTACAAATAATGAGGGAATTGAACCAAATCCCGACAAAATTAAGGCCATAATTCTATACGCAGCCTCTGGGCGAGTATAAGTATTCTGTAAACTCATGGGTGTCTTCATAGTTTAACTCGGTTCATTTCAAAGTATGGAGAAAGGAGTCTACCTTTCTTCAAAAATCTTAGGCGAGCTTCCAACACCAAGTTTCATTGGGATGACGAGTGCAATAAAGCCTTCGAGGAGTTAAAGGAATATTTGAGCTCGCCCAAGTTATTGTCACAACTTGAAAAAGGGGAAATCTTGCAATTATATCTAGATGTGTCAAATGGAGCTGTAAGTAGTGTGTCGATCATGGGGTTCTAAGTGGCAACAAAGATCAATCTACTATGTATTCCTTACGGTACGTAAGAGAATTATCCCATCATAGACAAGTTTGCTCTTCGCCTATCATCTCAAATAAGAAATTGAAGATCTACTTTGAACTGCACCGATTCAAGCGGTGACTGATCAACTCCATGAAGAGATTCACAAAGTCCCGCAACCATCGTGAAGATTACCAACTCTGCATAGTTAAATGAGTTCGACATTTCCTATGTCCCTCAGATTAGTACGTATGCCCTCAAGCTTTTGTTTAGCGCATTTTGTGATTGAGATCACTGCATAATCAAATCACAAGGATAGAATAATTGCGACCAATAATGAATAACTCGAGCGGGGCGATGCTTGTAGACGGGGCTGGGGAATGAAGGGTCAAGGCCGAATCCTAATCTATGGCCCCATGATGTAACATGGAATATGCATCGCGGTTCACCTCTTCCCACCACCAATAATGGAAGTGTATTACGTACTGGGTCAGCAGGATTGGCTATAGTTGTCATTGGCAACGACTGGGTCATGGCGACTCTAAATCTGATCACGGACCAAAGAAAAGGAGCATGCTGCAAGCATATGAAACGCTGGGGAAATATCACGCGAAGTCATTCAACCTGCCAAAGAATTTAGCAAGTCGCCTGAACACATACTGACCTGCACAAAGAAGCCGACACCCTCTCATGACTCGCAACCATCTATTATGACGAAGCTTCAAAAGGAATCGCGAGATTCGTGAAAACCAAATTCTGCCAAGAATAACCTCGTCAGATACAAGAGCTAAACATTTATACCCCTCATAGCATGATAGTTGGTCACTAGTCAACTTCCTGAGAGTGTAACCGAAGCACGAAAGATAAAAATCACAGCTTTATTTCCATGTAATGAGTGAGTCGATAAAACGCGGATGGTCCGTTGGGGATGCGATTCCCGTGAAGATATTCCCAAAATATTAATGGCACACCAAGGATGGGCGCGGGAGCTTGCTATCGAGGAAGATCCCTTTGGTCACAAAGATGCCATGAACTTTGTCAAGAAATGTGATGCATGCCAAAGGATAGGATCAGTACAACACCAAATCCCTACCACCCATGACCTCACTAAATCAGTCCCATTCTCATGCCAGGAATCAGACCCATGGGAAAATTGCCCAAGTGGAGCCTCTATATGTGAGCGGTCGTTGTGGACTACTTTAGCAATGGGTCGGTTGCCCCCAAAAAAAACAGCAAAGGATAGCATAAGTAGCGTTCCTGCGGAAGTCAATGTTATCACTGCTTGGGGTCTCGCATCCTTGTCTCTGATAATGGGCCACAATTCGAAAGCGAAGAATTGGCAAAGTTCTGCGAGAAGTACAACACATAACACCAATTTTCACCGGTTTACTATCCCCAATGCAATGGTCAAGTTGATGTGATGAATCGCATACTCTTCAAGTAGTATTAAAGAATATGATCTCGTATGCTGCTGGGGCGGGGGCACGACCGACGAACTCCTTGTAGCTGTCCTACGGTCCTCAACTCCTTCAGATGTCACGGGCGAACCCCTTCACCCTAGTATATGGCTCGAAGCGTCATAGAGTAGCGGATTACCTACATTTGGCCAATCGGGATTCAATGCAGGAGAAAAATGATCAAATAACGAAAACAACTCAACTTCGTGGATGAACTACAAGATAAAACCTTATACCAAATGTAGAAATATAAACATCTTATGGCTCGCACCTACAATCGGAGAGTGAGGAATAAACAGTTCAAGGTTGGAGATTTGGAGAAACTCATCCCAAAGACAAAGATAAGTTGAGCCCTAAAACGGGAAGCGACTTTATCAGACAACAGGATGATAGTCCGGGACATATTTAAATGGAGAAATTGAACGAGGATTTAATGTCGCCGCAAATGGCATTTCAACTTAGCAAAATATTATGTTTAATCTGCCCTTAAATGTAATGTAGTGGTTCGCTATCCAATTACCAATCCTCGCACCTCGTGGTTGGGTTATATCCACCACTCATTCTCATGAATAAAATATTTTGTGGCTCGGTTCAATCCACCACCATATTTATGTGTTAACGGTATTAACATCATTCGGGAGGTTATAAGGTTGAACTGATCATTCACCTTAAACACCAATAAGGTACCATTCGCCCAAGCGAAATACCTTCTAACGCTTCCTAAAAGAACTACTTTCACCAAGGTAACATTCGCATGTGTGAATCCTACCCCTTGTGTAATTAATAAAATCCGAGCATAATCTTCGCTTAGGCGAATCGCTACTTCCCACCAAAAATTACCTACAAAGTAGCCATGACTCGGAAGATCGGGCGAAATATTCGCTCTAGCGGATTATAGTAAACTTCGCCTGGGCGAGCCGTTATTGTCAAAGAATTTATTCGAGCTAATGATCAAGAATTGATAGTCCCCTTTGACAAGATAAAGCAACTATTACAAGTGGGGCGTGACGTTGTGAATAATAAAAACATTCATTATAAAAGAAAATTGTTCGAATGATAAAGGATAAGTATCGATTCTAACAATAATAAAACAGTGATTATAAAAGGATAATTGTCGATTACAAAAAGATAAGATAGAGAGTGGACGATTCAAAATTAGGCACCCTGCTTAGGTAAATCGTGGAAGCTGACATCCGTCTGAAGGCATCGTGACTCCACTGAGGCGGATCTAGAGGACACCATGCAGGGGATGGGTGCTCTGCTTCAAAGATGCGGCCGGTGTAGGATAACGACCACGTCCCGGTCGGCCATCACAGGGTGGCGTCCAAACTGGACACCCGAGTCACAGCGTCAATAGGGAGACGGTGACTCGATTTACAAATTACGTGTCCTCAAATAAACCTATAAAAATAGCCACAATGGACAGGCCGATTTTTATTGTGAGGATCTCTTGTCGCTCGCTTTAGGCGGGCACGATCACTCGAACAAGCTCGAAAAATGCTCTGACGCCCATGTCAACGACACAAGCCAAAAATGCCGGCCCATAGCGAATAGGAAGTAATCTGAAGCTTAGTGAATATACTTATCTCAGTGGACATTAACCAGCTCGATTAGTGTAATTTAAAAGCACTAGTTTTGCATAGGATAGATGGGTATTTCAAAATGTTATGCAATGTATGGCCATTATATAAAAATCATCCGTGCATTCATTGTTAAAATGCATAATTTATAGGCTCATCAACCAAATATAAATATTTCTAATAAAGAACATTCAACAAAGATAATCATGCATTTCCCAACGTGACAACGTACCTAAATAAGTCACTAACTACATTATTATTGACATGGTAAGACACCACGATTATACAACTATACCACCCGACACTACAACTGCGCCAACAACACTAATACTGCGCTCACGCTACCAACCCAATGCGACTCAAAAAGCTAGTCAAATCAATAAGCCTCGTATCGGCTTCGTGTCAACTCATATCCGGTTTTCTGATATAATGACTTCTATACTGCAAGGAGAAAACATGTCCCATCGACATAAGCTATCTGTCGTAGCAGTGCGAAGAGAAACAAATACACCACCTTATACGGACTATAAGGTACAATATCGGATAGCACAATACGCCATCAACTGACTCCGCTTATACGTAGTATGGCCAACGACACCGAGGCGGTACAACCTGCGTATATCGACAACTCCTGACAACTCATGTGTAATCAACCAACAAGACACTCTAAACATGAAAATGACCAAAAGCTTGATCTGAAACCAACTCATGTCTCGAAACACCTATGAATCCCGTAAAACAACACATGCAATCGACTACCTTGAATAATCAGCTTATAGCCAGAATATATATATATAACATGCTCACAACTTCATCAGTGCAACACATTCACGAAAGTAAGTGTCACACTGTGAGGGCATGCTCATCTCGAAGCCAAGCAAAGTATCAACAATTTTTTACTACCCGATATCCACACTTAAAGAACATAATAATAACAATTACTTTTACTTCTTTAATTCCCAAATAAATACCTAATAAAATCCAAAATCGATATAATTATCATAGCTCAAAATATAATTTAGGAGCCCAACCATTCTGCCCAAAATATTTTATGCAATACAAATCCATTTTTCTCTATTTAAATATATTTCTACTCATTTTAACATCCAAAAATCAAAATAAATAGTTAAACCATTTTAAAAATTACCAAATTTGGTATGCCCAGCTCACACCTTACAACTTCAAGTTACTTTAACATCCTCCATTTCATTTTTCAAACTACAATTAATTCATCTTCTTTTGATTCAAAAACATGATTTGACAATTAAATTACAAAATAGTAAACAAATTCAAATCACTCCAAAATTGGGCAGTACTCATGGAACAATTAGAAATATTCATATGTAATATTTTAATTTTTTTTCAAAATTTTGATATTTATTTCAAAATTTATACACTTTTACTCATTTAAATTCAAAAATTAAAATAATTACTAAAAATCTTCAAACGCATTAAAAAGTTTTTCTTGGGTCAACTCAAATGTTATAAATGTCTCACAAATAAAACATTGTTATTAAATTTACAATGTTTTTGTTTTTCTTCCAAAAGTCAAATTGGAACTAAAAATAGTCAACTCTTACAATTCTTCATCACTCTTCAAAAGATTAATATTCAAGTGTTTAAACATCACCAAAAAATGGAGAGATGAACTTGAGCTTGTTTTACCTTAAATATTTTAGATTAAACATTCAATCTAAAATCAACAAAAGTCAACATTTCATAACTTTAAAAATAGTTAGAATCAAGAGACAATTTTTACCTTAAACTGTTTAGAATGATTAAGAGATGAACTTGAGCTTGTTTTCACTTCAAAAATGGAGAAAAATTTTGGGAAATGGGGAGGGGAGAGGTTCGGCCATATCATGAAAGGAAGGAGGTGAAATTTTTGTTTTTATAAAGTGAAGTTACTTCACCTTAAAGTAATGAAGCAAGTACGAGGTGGCTCCAAGCAAGCACGAGGTGTCGCTCAAGCAAGTAGGAGGTGTCAAGCACGACGTGTCGTTTCGTTTCTTAGCTCGGAGGGAAAAGATGAGTCATACCTAACTACACATTTATTTAGTTCGGGTTATTTCATGGGAACTCCTCTTGGCGATGATAAAAGACATGGGTAAGGTAGGCAGCACATTCACGACCCACTTTCTTCGAGTAGGTGGGGCTGCGAAGGAAGTCGTGAATCGTCCTTTTGGCATACTCTACGCGAGCCATTTTAGCTTCGGCCGCGGTAGACCAAAGCCACCTCCTTCACCTTTTGGAGTGCCTGAGTCGTCTCCTCCAAGTCCCCAGCACTACTCATCTTCAATTCCCTGTAAAGAGCTTGCATAGCGGTCTTCTCAGCGATCCAACCCTTCTCTGCTTCCGTGGATGCTTCTTTTACCCTTTTTAGCTCAGCGAGGACTGCCTCCAACTGATGATCACGCTCCTCGGCTGTCTTGGAAAGATTCTCACATTCTAACCTCTAGCTGAGCAAGTCCTACTTTGCACAATTAAAAAGCTTGTTTTTTGTAGCAATCACCTTCCTCAAGATCTCAATCTTCTTCTCAGCATTGCAATTGGCATGAGTGAAACGGTCAGTTCGCTTACCCAGAACATAAGCACCGTTCAAGGCCTGAAAAGGTGAAGGTTAGAATGATAATGTACATAATCAACGAGTAAATTAAAAGGGTAAAGTACGTACCTTGTTCATATGCTTTGCCGATTGAGCAAAGGCCGCGAAAGGATACTTCAAAGAGGCATAGCGGGCTGCAACCTGTTTATTAAGAAGAGGCGTTACCGCATGAAAATGGAACTTGCGAGTGTTCCAGGGGGCATCGCGAGTCACCTCCAAATTAGGAAGACTATATTGAAGCTCCAAATATCGCCCGTTAGACGGAGGCACAAATATTCCCTCAACAACATTCCCTTTCCTTTGGCGAAGAGGCTCATCAGAAGCCACAGGGAGAACCTCGGTCGCATTACGACTCGCTCACTCGAGGCGGGAGGGGGAATATGAGTGTCTGCGGGCAGGGAGTGGCACCCCTCATGATGATCGGAAATAGTGGTAGAAGAATCAAATTCTACCACCGGGGCCTATGGACGAACAAAATACTGGGGCATAGGATCCATTTGCGATCTACCCACAGGACGAGTTGGTTCCACCCCCAAACCTCGAACTTGAGTTTTTCTTGGGGCCGGGACTTTGACTCGCTTAACAGTTTGCTAACCACCAGTCGGGGGCTCCCTAGCCAATCTCTTCAACATTGAAGGAATCTTGGCGAGAGGAATATTTGTAGGAGGATGTGTGGTGGTTGGAAAAGTTGAACCGGTCGTTGGAGGAGGAACAGAAGTAGATTCTGGAACCACGGACGCTCTGGGCTTCGTCTTGGAGGTGATAGCCACTCGAGAAAACAGAGTTGGTCGATCCGAGACCATGTCGTCAAAATCGACATCTGCAGGGGCTCTATCGACGTTGTTATATGAAATAATCTCCTCTGCCAAAAAGAAAAGGTATAAGAAGCATAAAACAGGTGACCATAAAAGAAATAAAAGAAGACGCGAGATATAAGTTATACCCCAGTAAGGAAGATTGCCAGGGGCTTCAGGGTTAAACTCCTTGTCATATACTAAGCCTGCCATAACTAATGAGGCTTCGTCTATAAAGGCATACCAGGGCAATTTACCATCACCTTGAGGAATGAGAGATTGAATTCTAGCCACGACCGCCAGGTCATCCACAGTATCAGTGGGGAGGGACTTAGCTTCTGATTGGAGGGTCCAAATACGAGGTACACCAATCGCCATCCCCCCCAGCGAAAAATCATTTCTTATGATAACGAGTGTCGAGTATTCTGTTTGGTCGAGGCCCCGCTAAGATGTTACGTTTCTTTCGGGAAGTGAAGATGGTTTGAAAAGAAGTATGGGAAACAGAGAAAAAAGTAGAAAATAATGAGACGGTCGGTTCGTCTCCACACATACGACACGCCAGCTCAAAGATAGTCATGTTCAACCACCCTCCGATAGGGGCTCGGTTAATAGAAATAAGAAGGTTATTGACAAAACGGGAAAGGGAAGTCACATCCCGTAGGTAAAGGCTTCGACATATACCGAGGTATAGTCAAGAGTTAGATTAGAATCAGAAGAATTATTTTCTATGTGGGGAAGATATAATTGCTCGCCTATCAGAGCGAGACGGGTGTCTATCTTATCATGGGGGATGGAGAAATATGTCGTAATGCCATCTAATTGATCCTCGGTTAGATTGGGAGGTACGGATTTTTTTACAAAAGTAGGGACGGATGACATTATACCTTGATTATCGCCGCCTTCCCTTTGCCCTCGCGAGGGTCTACAGCGCTAGATTATGATCTGAATGCTCCTACACCTTGAATGTCAGAGTAGTTGGTTGACCTTCCTCTACTGCGGCCGCCTCAGAAGATCGGCATTCCCCACTAACTATAGGTCTCTTCTTCAAGCTTTCTCCAAATTGCGGGACGAACTACCTAAGTTATTAACGTTGGAAGAAGATTAAGATATTTTCTCTGTCAGATAAAAGGGTACAATTAGAGAATAAAAAAACAGAGGAATGGTTATTTAGTAATATAAACGAAATGCTAGATTGGAATTTTCTTCATCTAATAGTGGTTGCGAAAATGTTGATTATTATAAAGAACCTCCATATGACGAGGATTTAGACTAGTATTTTTTTTTTTGGTTTTAAATAATTATAGTTTACATGTAGCCTCAATACCGAATTGTGGCTCATACGTACCTAACATAAACGTAAGCTTGTAATTCTTTATTTCTTGTGAATAAAATCATCGCTAATTATCAACAAAAAAATCAATCGACAAAGTCCAAATTATATTTATCCTTCCATAATTTTATTCACATCTCCCTTATCCATCCACTATTATTATTATTTTTATCATTATTATTATTATTACTAAGTAACAATAATAATAATGATAATAATAATAATATTAATAATAAGAATAAAAATAGAAATAAAATAATAATAATATCAAAAATAAAATAAAATAAATTTTATAAAGATTATTTATTTAATAATTTCGCCCAATTCTACTTGATCATTTATAAATAAAGATTTATTAAGGGTCGATTATTACTCATATCCAAAAATATTTTATCAAAAAACATTTAATTAATCACGAAAATAAAAGATATTTTATTGGGCGGATAAAAGAAAGATCAATATAAAGCTACATCAATTCTTAAGTATGATCAAGTAAAAAGAAAAATATAACATTTTACAAGGCTAATGATCAAGAATGATTTAAAATAAGATATGATGCATATATATAAATAAAATAAAATAGAAGTAAAGTTATCAATACAACTCAATTTTTACGTTTTTTTTAATGGTTAAAACATATAAATATTTTCTTTCAATATCAATTTTACGTTTCCTTAATGGTTAAAACATATAAATATTTTCAATATTCAAATTCAGTTATAATTCAGTTTCACTCATTAAGTTTTCAAACTTCAATTTTCAATTTTTTCAAATTTAATAAACAAACCCTAAATTTCTCTTCTAATTTTTTTTTATCTAAATAAGAATTAATTAAGAAACTTTTATAAAAGAAAAATGCCCCTATCATTTCTCTTCTAATTTTGTTTTATTTAAATAAGAATTAATTAAGAAATTTTTATAAAAGAAAAATGCCCCTATCAATTAGTAACAGGAGCATGTCGTATATTCAACTTCGCTATTGATGCACCAATTTCAAAACTATGAGACATGATAATATTATATCAAATAAAAATTATGTGAATCAATTAATATCATAAAATTTATCAACTTTGAGATTGAATATTCCTGACAATCTTTTAGTGAGAGTTGATAAATTTTGGTCCCTTTTTTCTTCATTTTACCATAACTCCATAAGTAAAACAAATGGGATAAATAACACAACTTAGCAGGATCTTAAACAAGGGATCACAAAACAATACTCCGTAATAAAACCCATAATTTGAATAACAGAACAGGTAATTTTACTCAAGTCAGAGCTACATTATTAGTTTGGAAGTTCAATCACACTCCACTTTAATCAGTGACTTCGTTGGCAGAGCACTAGAGGCGAAAATGTAAATGAAACAGTAGACAATTTGGAGATGGATACAAGAAGAACTTTTAGCTTCAAGCTCAAGCATCAGAAGTGTCGGAGCGCAAGACTGATCAAACAAACCAAAGAAAAAATTGAATTAGCACCAAGGTAATACAAAAGCTTACATAAGTAGCAAATTAAGATGCACAAAGTGAGATGGTTCACAACACGAAGGCGACGAACTAAACAAAGAACGAGGGCATCTAGAACAAAAAGAAATAAAATAATAAGCACAGGTGAACATATGCATAGGTGCATCAAAGAAAAATAAGTTGCAGACATAATAGGTTGAAGGTTTCCTCACATCGTAACTAAAAGAAATACACATTGGAACAAGGAGTCCTCTTATTTATGTAATATGTAAAGTAATGGAGGAACAAGAATTTAGAAGTTGTTTTCAGTCATGAATTACTAGTCCATAGTACTCCCTCCATCCCAAAAAAATGTCAAGTTTCATTTTCAATGAACAGCCATCACAATTCAAAACTTGACAATCTTTTCGGGTGAAGGGGGTATATAACATTTACAAGAAATCAAAATACAATTACCAATTCACTAACCCTTATTCAACCAGCTATGATGCTAACATTCTACCAATTACAACCAATCAAAACTACAGGATCACCTAAACTAGCTCAAATACTCTTGCCCAAATTATCAAAACTACCATTCATATCAATAAACTACGTATCAGATGCAATAAAAACAAAAACTTTGACATAAACCAAACATCACAAAGAAATGACCGATAAACAATAGATTTACTCATCTACCTAATGGACAAACTATTGAAAAAAAATCCCGATAATCTTTTAGAGATGGAAGTAGTATAAGATATCGAAAACAATCAACCAATTCAACAACCCTTTACCCAAACAATCTATGAAACTACATTTTAGCAATTAACTCCAAACATTCAAAACTAAGCAATGATATCTCTGAAGACTGTATTCACCTAAGCTATCTTAATTACTCGCACAACTATCAAAACCACCATGCTCATCAATGAAGGACATATCAAATTCAGTAAAAATCAAAACTTTAACAAAAATTACATCACAAACAAATAATATATATATAAATAGATCTACCCATCAACCAAAAATAAAAAGAAATATACTTATTAAATCATATGCATACTCTGTTTGGCAAGAGAGAAACAGTCGTGTGTTTGTGGTTTATCACCAAGTTGTGGCGAGTGTGCATGGTAGAGCTAGTTCTTGGAGGGGCATTAAGAGGACTGCGGAGAATTGGAAGCTATGTCTAGAGTGGGGCTTGGAGCATAGCATTTTTAGTTGAGCTTATTTTTTAGTCACTCTAGTATTGTAGTTTATTTGATATTTTTGGTTTACTGTTTGTTTTCATCCTTCCCTTGTTGGGATTGGATTTGTTTGTTTCCGAGTCTTGTTGACTCGAAGAATGGTTGTACTTTTTTCAAATTAATAAAATAACCATTTTTACAAAAAAAAAAATCAAAACTTTAACATAAACCAAACATCACTAACAAATAACAGATAAAATATAAATCTACAGATCAATTAAAATGGGCATTTGGAAATGAATTAATAGAAATCAAAATCAAAACTTTGACATAAAACCAAAAATTATAGATAAATAACAACAAAGTAGAAATCAGATGCAATTAAAGCCAAAGATTTGACACAAAACAAAACATCCCAAACAAATAACAGATAAAATATAGATCTACCCATCAATTCAAAGGGGATTTTCGGGCTTCACAAATACACTTTGTTATATAGGAGTACTTATTAAATGAGATTCAACAAAAACGAAAAACCCCAAAAATTATTGTTAGGGTTTCATCTGACGAATACCCAATTCTATTCTCAGCTTCACGACTACAAAGATTGTTAACAAAATACACTCACTCGTATACTTATTACATCAAATGGAATAAAAATAAAAAATTTGAGATAAAACCAAACATGATAAATAACATAAAATATAAACATCAGAAACAAATTAAAGAGATAATAAAAATATTGTTACCGGGCTTTTCGGGCTTGCCATTGGCCCATTTGGAGAGGGAGAAATGGACCTTCTCGCGATTAAGGGATTCGGATTTGTGAGGTTCCTTAAGGCAATTTCTTACCAAATTAGCACACAAATTAGAGTAGCTGACGTAGGTCATCCCCGCCGCCCTCCAGAAGGGAGCCGCCGCTGCTGTTGAAGACATAATAATTGAGCTGCTTGCTTGTCAACGATTGTTATCACTTATCAATGGGTATTTGCTCGCCTCATTTGGGTATTTGCTCATTCCTATATATTCCAACTGTAATTGGGCCGAATTCAAGTCTTACTAAGTCCGACTGACACCCGCTCGACTAACAAATGTTCAAGTCTTAAGTCCGACTACACCGGCTCTAATTTAATTAACAAATACATACGGAGTAATAAAGATTGGACTAATACAAGATTTTGTCAAAATAAAAAAGGCTAATTCAATATTTGGTCCTTATACTATCGTATAACTTTTTACCATTCCTATATCAGGCCGTTTTTCGTGTCCTGCTCTAAACATTTTATCTCACATTCCTATCCCTCTATTTTTAACACCCAAAAACATATTTCCTTTCTATTAAAATGCATATTTTGCTAATTCGCTTATTTGATCCTTAAAGTACATTTTACATACTTAAAATAGAACCCCACACCTTTCTTATTTAACACACCTTTCTTATTTAATACATCCACCCACCCTATCCTCTTTCCTCACCCCTTTCCCCCTAAATTTTGACCAACCCTACACATTTTCTTTAACACGAACTACCCTGAGCCCCCCTATCCCTACTCCCTCCCCTACCGCACTACCCACTCCCCTTCCCCTTCTACCCCTGCCTCCCCTCCTCTTCCCCCTACCCTCGTTGACATATGTATGTAATCAAAATTGTATAAATGCAATCAACAATGTAATTACAAAAGAGTCTATTTTGGGCGAGTAAACTCCAAAACAGTTGCATCTTTCCCACTAACCAAAGATAGTGCAAATGCCCTTTGCTCTACCTCAGCTTGTTCCCCACTACTCAACTTCTTAATCTTCTTAACAATATTTTTTAAAATTATTTATCAGACAGCATTTATCAAGTAAAGAACCCATGTATTTTAACAAGATTTTAATAATCATATAAGGCCAAATTCACAATGTGACTTTGAGAATTTGAGATTTTTATTTCGATTAAGATCCCATGGAAATTTTATGCAAAATTGGAAGTTTTTTTTGCAGATTTTGACATTAATATGGAGGTAAAAATTTGAACTTTATAGCTCAATTGAGAATTTTGTAGAATTTGGAACTTTAGTATTTATTTTTTTGGGTGAGATTTTGGAATAATTAAAAATTAAGATGATGAACAAAATTGTGTACTTTAGAACTCGAGTGGCAATTTATCGAACAGGTGGGGAACATTTTTGAAAATAGGGGAAATTTGTGATTAGAAATTGAGTTTAGAAATTTAATTTTGCTAGGAATTGAAATTCATTTTCAATAATGACTTGAACATTTTTATCAAACATTGGAATCCATTGCCAATTAGTATCCATATCCATTAGAAATGACATTACCCGGTCCTGTAGATGGACAATATCGTCGTATCCGCATTTCCTAGGAGATGCATCACCGGATCCGCAGATAGGCCTACTTAGCAATAAACACCATTCATTTCATTCAACGCCGTTTCTTTCATAGTTAGTGGCCAAGTAAGGGTAGGGCGTGGTATGTTAAAAAGAAGAAAGCGTCTAGGGTTTTATTTAATTATGTAAAATATATCCTTAAACTTTAGTTTAGTGTTGGGGTAAAATAGTCATTTTGTATAGAAAATGTGTTTTTTCTGTTAAAAATGGGGATAAGGACCATCTGAGAAAAGATAAAAATCTTAGAGACCTAATTGGGAAGTTATGCGATAGTATAAGATGCGGACTAACTGTAAAGTTATGCTTATAACATAGGACCAAATAGAGAGTAGCCAATAAAAAACAACTAAGTTCTGTAATGACCGATTCCAACTCGACTGGTGAACAATCCTAGTATAGGGTTGTGATATAATGTCCGACGGGACCGCCTAAACTCATAATAATAAGTCGGTCGCAGTGGACAAACGAATGCTGCATGCTAGTTAATCGTTATTATCGGGCAACTCCGATCGAGCGCCATATGGTGATTATTAAGAGATTTCGGGGTGATTACGTAGAACAAGCAAAAACTCAATTGATAAATTAATGAGAGAATTATTTTCTATTATTTGGTTATTAAACGAAGTCTTAACGATCAACGACAAATGGACCGAAATGGGCAGACCGCGAGTTGAACGGGCCGGAGTTAAAGTGGAGAATCAAGTGAAAGCAAAGCTCAGCCTAGTACGATGGAAAACCCAATCAACCCTAGGATGCTTTCGAGACTAAGTTGACACGGAAGAACCGCCGCGACGTGTGGGGAACCCTTCTATACAAGTTTCTAAAACGGTTTGAAAGAAAGCAATTGGAGCAAAGTGAGTAGGTGGCACTAAGTGCAAAGCCCTCATTCAATACTTGAGAAATTTTACAATAATGTCGTGTTTTTATGTAGAAAGAGTAATAGAGCCAGTAGCTTCCCTCAAAGTTTATTGGGTTTTGGAATGACACTAGGCTTCCTTGAACTTTTTTCTACTATATATTAATCAAAATGCTTTTTCTATCTAGGGTCGAGTCCCATTTTTTCTTTTTTAAAGATAGGGTGTTCCCTGGAGTGGCTTTCAACTCGGGAATTTTGTCAAGGCGCCATATGGTGATTATTAAGAGATTTTGGGTGATTAATGTGAAGAACAAGCAAAACTCAATTGATAATTAATGAGAGAATTATTTTCTATTATTTGGTTATTAAATGAGTCTTAACGGATCAATGATTAAATGGACCGAGTTGGGCAGGCCCGCGAGTTGAGCCGCTGGAGAGCAATTTCCACCTTAATTATCGGGTAATTCATTTTTTAAGACATGTTCATATTGAATTTAGACTACGTGCACATGCTGATCACCTATATTTGCCTATACCCCTTTTTGATCACCTATTTCAAAGGTTTTATTGAGCCCAACTTCCTAAAAATATGCTAGTTTTCCATCTAAATTTATGTTAAAGTTGAAACAGACGTTATTACTTAATGTGATGTTCTAGGGGTATTTTTTATCATTTTACTTATTTACTAATTAACGCACTGACTACCTATGTTTTACCCATGTCAACGCTTGACATTTGATGCCAAGCTCGGCCCCATTCGATCACCAAACTTTTCAAAATTGACCTCTTTGTTTTTTCACCAACCGAGTAAATAAAGGAGTAGAGATTCAACCCCAACGCCTCGGGTTTTATGCTAGCAATATTTTTAAGATGTAGAAAGATATTCTCGCAATATATATTTATATTAAAATAATTATTATGGCGAGAGACAACCAAAGTCTATATCATTTGACATATTTTTCATTTTGATCACCAAATTTTGAAATCGTCATACTTCACTAATTACAGTTCTTATAACAATCCAATATACTATTTTGTCAAAATATAACAATTTTTTTTAATTATATAATAAATTATAATAATAATAATTTAAAAAAATTTATTTATTATAATCATATATAGTAAATATCTAATTATAATTATAAGTCAAAAACTATAAACAACTAAAACATTCATAAATGTTAATTTGAAGTTAAAATAATTTTAAAAAAGAATGAAGTGAAATAGATATGCATTAAGAATAACCGAGCCACAAAAAACTAAGACAAAGTCACAAGGCCCCAATGCGTGAAGCTAGCATACAACTAACGGGTTAGGGGTTGAGGTCAATTTTGAAATGTTTGGTGATCAAATGAGACACTTTGAAACATAGGTTACTCAAATTTGGACGGAAAAATAAAGAGGCCAATTTTGAAAAGTTCAGCTATCAACAACACTTCAAACATAAAAGCGAACAAATGCTGACATGGGTAAACATAGCGATCAACCGGACACTAGTAAAACAAGTAAAATAATAAAATATCCCTACAATAACAAAGAAAGATAATGATTCAATTTAATCTGAGAAGTTAACTTAAAACCAATTAAACATTTTTTAAGCTAGATGATCAACGCGACCCCTTTGAAAATAGGTAATCAAAAGGGATACAGATCAAATATAACCGATCAACACGATCATTAGTGCTTTTTGAATATAGCATAATGCATTCTCTATTGCAATTTTTAAATTCTTAAATTTCATATTTTCAAAGTAGTGGTTAGCTTTATTAATATTCAATTTAGAAAACTGCATCTTATTTGTGTTTCGAAAGAGGTATTGCCACAGTGAACTAGTCCGTATCTGACTTAAACTTAACTCATTTTGATAAAATAGTTTTGTAAAATTGTAAAAGAGGTAAGGCAATATGATCTGATTTATGTAGCTCGCCCTAATCAACCCATGTACGCCCACTCTAGAACAACATGTCAATAAGCTAATAAATTAGATAAAATGCCTCATAAACTATCACATAACTTTACATTGCACTTTGCACCAACTAATGCGCTATCTGAAAGACTTTCTTAGAGTCATCATAGATGTTTTTTGAAAATATCGATTGATCTAGTTGTTGAACTAGCAATCAGAGAGGTTGAAAATTTTTGTAATCATCTATAAAAAAAGAGAATTAGACTTTTACGAAAAATGTGTATCTTAATACTACGAATTGAATCAATCAAACACTTATCAAATCATATCCAACACTTATCATATCATCATTTTGGATAGGTATTAGTACAAATCTAGCCATCAATGTCTAGTAATTACACATAACAGTGGATGGTTCATACTTCGTACATTACTAAAACATTTTTTGGGTACAAATGTACAATACATTACTACTACATTACAACCCAATATGACCTAGGAGTGCCATATTTGATTCTGCAGCATCCTTCACCATAATTGACAGACCTAAAAACAAGAAGCCTGGCAAATCAGCATGCCCCATTAATGGAAAGAATCATGAATCACGAGTCACAACGCATTCAGAGGCATTGATGATCATGTATCACGAGCTGCAACACATCGTTGATATGGCTTGATAAGAAATTTGGCTAGAGGTGTCTCTGGAACTGGAATAAATTTCCCAAGAGCAGCAAGGGGCCAGCTGTTAGAAGGGATTTCAAATAAAAAATTGTTATGATATGCATTTTGTAAAATGAGACAAATTATGCAAACTAGTACTGTGTGATATCATACGAACCTGAGAAAGGCGATGGCTAGGCAAACAAGCCATAAATGCCACTCAAGGCGAACCGATGTAGTGAATTTACCAAGAAACTCCATGATAAGTATCTAGTGAAATATGGAAAATTATGATTAGTAATGAGGTGATGAAATGTAGGATGACAAGGAGGCTTAATAGTTCACTCGCCTGAAGTATTAATGTTCCTCCAACTATTCCCATGAAAAGTTTGTTCTTGGTTACCCCATTAAAGACGTTGATTTCGTCTGGCTTCCGAGCATTGAACTCATTAAATATCTGTAATATTAATTGGTTGATTGAGACTTTGAACTCTGGCAACAGAAGAGAAAATTGGGAGAAACCATTGGCATTTCAATTTAATGGAGAAAAGCAAGGTTCACTTACTTGGCAGAGGACAAATGCATTGAAGATAACTGAATTCTTCACAATGGTTTCATCCTCTCTTCCACCTTGATGTAACTTTAGTATGCTTTTACCATAGAAGTGTAGAACGAGGAGCACAGAGACTTGATATAAAGCCTTTAAAAACGTCAACATGCAAGGAAAAACCTTGTAAGGTGACAAAAGACAATCTCCTTGAACGGTAGAGAGTCTACTGATGGAAGAAGAAAAATATGATAGAAGACTAAGTAACGTCAAGTAACTAACCTGAATAAACAAGTTCCTCCATATGATATTTGTTACCAGAAGCTCCCTAAAGATGAGCCAAGATCAGAAAAATCTGATGCATCAAACAAGAATCTTGCAGCTAAAAGAGAAACTCTTGCAGCCAAATGATTAGATGGTTACATTTAATTTGCATAATATATTTTGTGGGAGGCAATATAAAAGAGACCTTCGACCAACAGGAGGTCTGTGCATAAGATGGTCTGTTGGTGGTTCAGTTGCTAAGGCCAATGCTCCAAGAGTATCCATGATAAGGTTGACCCAGAGTAGCTGCAGCAGATAGTAATAATAAAATCACATACAACTTCAAATCGGCGACCGGTTCAAGCTTTAAGTTCTATTTTTTTGAATAATAATTCAAATTTAAGGCCAACTAGGCAACTATCCTGAAACTGATATATCTTGAATTTTGAAAATGTGCAGAACCAAAAAAACCACATGTCAGCAGAATTGTATATGAGAGAGCGAGAGAGGGAGAGAAATAGAGAGAACCTGCACTGTGTTCAGAGGGACATCACCAGAAGATATTGCAGCAACAACATTAATAGTTAGAGCTGCAACATTAACAGTGAGCTGAAATTGAATAAACTTCTGGATATTTGCATATACTGAACGACCCCAGCGGACAACCTACACTCAAAGAAAAGGATCCATCACACAAACCAGTTGAACTAAAAGCCTTAATGTATGGTGATATTCTATTTTCTTTAAGGTTGTAAAATGCGATCTTGCACTGACCTTCACAACTGAAGCAAAATTATCATCCAATATGATTATGTCTGAGCTATCTTTTGCAACTTCAGTTCCTTGGATTCCCATTGAAAGACCTATATCGGCCTATAATGTCAAAACCATGCATCAATCACTAGGTCAACGCCTCATAATGCAATCTAGATAATATTGGTCGTGTGAGGAAAGAGGTAAAGGATGGTCTGGTAAGTTATTAACAGTAAATTGTGCGGTATGGACGTTGAGGTGCCAACACTGGACAGATTTCTTATTGTTTACATTATAATGTCTACACGTTTGGATAAATCCAACTCTAATTTCGACAGTTGTTGATGTGAACACTCATTAGGCATGTTTACATGTAAAGAAGCAAAAACAAACCTCGTGCAGTGCCGGGGCATCATTGGTTCCATCACCAGTAACTGCAACGACTTCCCCTAGTTTACGTAATGTTTGGACAAGTAGAAGTTTGTCATTAGGAGAAGACCTGCCCATCACCTGAAAAAATTCTTAACTTATTTGTCGTGCATACAACTTAAATAGTGTGATTAACCTATTTAAATATAAAGAAGTCTATATTGTAACAAATCTTACTGATATCCTCATTGCAACTTCTTGTCT